>JAGVVM010006613.1:0-21748 GCA_019149425.1 Psidium friedrichsthalianum
TTTGGAATTCACCACAATTCATTCTTTCTCACATCCTACAATGAACCCAAACCACCTACTCCAGGCAAAGATGACAACTGTATAGTTTGCTATTTAGGAAAAAGAAAGCTCTATTTCATGGACTTGTCTCCCAGTACGTAAGAGAATAATGAACGTAAATGGAAAAGGCAGAAAATTGAATAAAACACCTTGAATGCTTTTGCTAATACACCACCCCTTCCGCAGGCATCTTTCCATCTTAAATTATCAGAAGTATTCTTCTTCAGTAGATTAAGTTCCCAATGTGCTCTAACTGCTTCTCTAGCCGCACCAAGCAATAACTTATCATGAGAAACAGAAGTCTTTCTTCCTTGCTCACAATATAGCTCCACAGCAATTTGCCCATGGGGCAACCAGTCAACAGGAGCTACATTTACAGCTTCTGCACAATTAAAGCCGCAATTGAACCCTGAATGATATGCCCGAGGAAAGGTCAGAACAAACTCTCCAGGATTTTGGATGCAACGATAAACAGGTACTCCCTCAGACTTAAGTATTGAGGGGGACAGCTGCGTAACCTGCATTTCGAAAAGAAAGAACAATGAAACATTACAAAGAAGAAACCTCTCCCACAGACAAGCAGTGCATTAATTATGGTTCTCAGCCAAAAAGAAGAGATGCTGCAACATGCCAAAGTTTCACTAAATAGGCTGTGAATCAGGGGTAAAAAGCAGTTATCTGGCAATCCAAAGTAAGTTTTCACTCGTAGCAAGTAATCACAAAACACTAAAACTAGCTACAAAATTAACTTTATTTAAGCAATGACCATCTTTTAGAAAAAGGCAAGCTCCAGTATCAAAAAAGGCCCTATTCAGGCGTCAAATATATTAAAACTAAAGCCCTAACTTTCGGGACCCAAAAGATGTAACGTCCTTTGGACACACATCAAATCATTCTTCACGCCTTATAACAAAACATTTTCACTACAAACAAACTTGGACGTTACATTCATTGCAGCTGCCATCATAATAGCCTACCAATTATGTACGGGATATGATTTGCTGCAGAATCAGCAAGAAAAAACAATAGTGAATACAAATCCAACGGCAACAGTGAAAAATCAATCTCACCAGCTTATGCAATAAATCAGGTTGTTCTTCAAAGAGATCTGGCAGATGCTTTCTCATAGCCTCCTCCAGCTTAACTGCATGTGTCCCGGGAACACCATACCACATCTTTGGAGCACCCCAATGCATGTAATTTAACGAGTACAAGTGATGATCTTCAACATGCTGTTCTCAATACATGAAGGCAACATGAACAGATCAGCAACCACAATGTCAGAAAGCACATGAAAGTCATAGTTCGGCAACAATTGGGAACAGAGCAGTAATTAAATATTCTTAGCTGAAACTACATGACAGGGACTCTGGAGACTATAATTTGTTGAGAGAGAGAGAGAGAGAGATTTTACACAAAAATAAATCATAGTGAAAGGGCATGTTCTCATTTATATTACAATAGTAATGGGAAAATGCTAGAAGCCATGAGAATGTGTTTCCAAACGGCATAACATATGTGACTGGAACTGCATTTTGATCTTCAAACAAAAGAAAGGAACATATATACCTACCCAACAAAAGGAGGAAAAGCACATTCCTATGTACAACCAAGGCACCAGAACACCAGATATGTCACCACTTTCATAGGAAAGAACGGATCCAGGAAGCCTAGGAAAGTTGTTAAGGTTCCATCCAGATTTGACATATCTTTCTTCAAAAACAGAATTAGGCTCACTTGATGCTTTGGGAAACCCACTGCCAAAAACCCCTGTTTCCAAATCAGCACCGTAGAGCACCTGCAATATCGCAAGGGTCGTTTCAATAGCACAGAACACCAAACCAGGAGGAGGCCATAAGGTACAACAAAACAAACATGGTCAAGTCTAAGAATCATTTGCAAGTTCTAAGAATGTATGATACCTCGATTTCCTCAGTAGGTTTCTCTACTATTCGCCAGTACTCCCCCTCAATATCATCAAGCGAAGGCTCAAATGACCCTGAAATGGAGGCTGGCTATTTTCCAGTGCATTCGCATTTATATGGCTGGGAAAGTACTGGGCTTTAAATTCTTCAGCATATTTCTGAAATGTGCTCAGAGTGAACTCAGGACCAGGTTCAAACCCAAACCATTCACCTTGATAAGATGAAGAATCACCATGACACAAGTTAATCCCGTGTCCATTACCACAATCTACACCATTCTTCATACATTTTCTCCTTTTCTTCTCATCTGGCTTTGCATTAAGGAAATCTTTCGCATTGAATCTCGATTTTGAAGTTTGTCAACCCTCTGGACTCGAGTAGCAAAGTTCGATTCTTCCCACATGCTTTTGTCCTTCAGTGGACACGGTGGTTTCCAGGATGGTGGAGGGACGATGCGACAGATTCCATATTGCTCTGCTCTCGGGCGTATGGCTGCCATGTACTTCAAAGTATCTTCAAATTCCTGAAAGCAGAAGGTTAGCTTTCAGTATGCTGATAGAAAGATCTCGATTATAAAAACATAACTGTATTATTTGGAAAGCATCCATTACTAAAAGCAATACTAAAAGAGCTAGTAGGAGTAGAAGCAAAAGAAGAAACCTCCTCGGTAGGGTAGAAGACCGGGGCGTCCTCAAGGTTAGGCCGTCTAGCATCCTCTGGGCGCCATTTTGCACACACCTGTTAGAATAAAACACTTGTGAGCCCGATGATTCCATGAAAATATAGACTATAAGCGTATCTAACAATTTATGCTGAATAGAATCCATTTCAAGGTAATGCATCATCTATCAGTTTGCCTGTTATCAGTAAAGGAATAATCTCTATCCATCTTTTCATGGCTGCAGAGATGGGGAATGTCAATGGCAATATTATAAACAATCGTTAAATGTAGAGGCAGTGTGTGCCTACTGGTCAATCTTTTTCCAATAAGAAGCATGAACGTACAAGATCACCAGGCAGCTCATGGAGAAAACACGAAGGTAAACAGAAGGGATAATTGATGATAAAACCAAACCTTCTGACAGTTTCTACATTTCGGGCATCCACGAATGACACCCTTAGGAAGAGAGGTCCTTGCTGAAAAAATCTACAACAATGGACAAACGTTATTACTTGTGTTAGAAATAGCATGTTAATAAGGAGCACATGACAACACCAAAAAATAACGTCAAGAAAATTTGAGTGTAAAAAAGATCAACCTTCTCACAATCCGACTCATCATCTGAACTGTTTCCATGTTGGTTATACTTGCTCCAAGATCTCCGCCTGAGTGATCGGGCAACTTTTTTGGCATCATCACTATCAACTTCAGTTTTTAGCTTCACTGACTGCAACTCCGAAGCATTTGCAGGCACTGAGCAACTGATCAAGCTTTCACCGTCTTGTTTACAATCCTCTTTCTTATTATCTTCAACCCTCTTTAGAGTAAATGAAGGAAATGCCTCAAAACCTGGTGGAACCGTTGGAAACTCATCGTTCTCTTCTTTAACGCAGATTCTCATGAGTGTCCCCATCATTTTCTGAACAGACGAAGTCGACGGAGTCGTCAGAACAACTATATAGGCAGAGTAGATAGCACATGCACCATTAAAAATTAGCTCATGCAAGAAATAAGGATTTGATCTGTTGTAAAATTCAATTCTGACAAGGAGAAAAGCAAGACAGTGATGCCCGGACAATCCAGCTAAACAAACAGATAGGGGGACCTAGCTAATACACAGAAAGGATAATAACAAGCATATTCAAATTTGTGAAAGGCAATATGCTAGAAACTAAGCAGTACGCTTAACTTACCAACGCTATATGTGAAAAGAGATGAACAGAAAATATGGTATACAATTAAAGAGGTTCTCCATCTCTAAACATGCGCATTGACACGCAGCAAATCAATATGCATGAAACAAGCAGTAACTATGACAACTGACAGGGACGGTCACTGCAGAGATAGGAAACTAATGTTTTATCCGGAAAACATAAACAGCTTCACAACCATGCAGATATTGTTTATTCATCAAACATGCTGATATTGATTCTTTCCAAATCTAGCAGTTTAAAAAGTGCCATTGCAGAGAGGGAAAAACAATCGAGTGATCACAGAGAATGGCAGAGGTATTGGCACCACAGAACCCTCAGAGGACGTGAGTCAATGGATAAATTTTCCCTTCAAAGTCCCCGGTCCACAAAGCCATACCAACTGCTATCTCACATCAAACCTTAGTCACAGCACCCTAAATTATGTTAAGCAGAAATTATTTTCTTTTTAAGAGAAGCAATTAATCAGCATGCATGTGCTAACATAGCAATCCAATGGCTGCCATTATGGCATACAAATCTTTATTCAGTGCTGGAAGTCAACCCTAATGCTAAGCACGCTCCAAATTCTAGAACTATTTCAGCTCATAAATATGACAAGCTTCACAAGATGCTGTAAGCCTGTCTCATTCATGAGCTCTTAGGACTTAATCAAGCTTAACTAGCACTAAACTTCAGCTAGGAGTTACCTGCCAAGCCTATCCACATCCATATCACCTTATAACTCTTAACCCATCATATCAAGGCGGTCTTTAGGTACTTTACTGTTACATGCAGAGAACCTGGCAAAGGTTAGCAATCACTTTCAATGCCGTTTTCTTTCTTCAGACAAGGCATTAAAAGTACTTACGCTCTCTTGAACATCACACATTTAGTCAAAACAACACCGGAAAGAAATGAATATTTGTCTCTAAAACAGCAAGAGAGATAATGAAGCAATGGCGACGATTTATATCTTCCTATGACGTGGATAAAGGTACTAGCAGAGTATGCGGATGCATTGAAATGCTAACACTTCCCAAACAGCTGCATAAAATCATCTCAACATACTAGATTGTCGAGCCCCCATAAAGATTCTAAAGCAGCATTCAGGATCTGCAAGCAGGGGCCATGAAATACAATTTCATAGATATAGCATAGCTAATTTTTTTTTTTTTACCCAAAATACGCTCAATGCATTGAACAACAAACATGCACTGCAGCAACTTCCAAATTTGGACAAGCCATGAGACACAATCCCAACCCCACTGATACCACGTCAGATCAGTAGAAAGAACATGAGCATGAGCATCATGAGCAGCATTTGAGAACATATCGACCTCAAATTGCCTAAAAGATTAAGATAAATCACAGTTCCATCCAAAGTCAACTCTCAGTAATGATGAATCACCTCAAATTAAATCAATGAAAATTAGATTTTATTCCCAAAAAATAACCCGGGAACCAAGGTTCATCTTACGTTGTCATGATCCAGAGTCTCTGATTTTTGGACTTGAGTTGGCAGATGCAGCTTACCCAAAACCTAGATTCCATCCACAGCCCAAGATTCTCATCAAAAGCACTTCAAAAATTCCCAAATATAGCAACCCCAAGTTACACACACACAAAAAAAAAAGGACCCAAAAGTTTCCAAAAATCAAAATTACGCAGATCTAAACCCTAACCCTAACCTATCAAAGACGCGGGGGAGATCTATGTTCCTCTCCGCTGCTGCTAAAAAATATTTTTATTAAAATTAGGTCAAATCTCCCAGCAAATCCCAGATGGCAACAGAGAGAGACGGAGAGAGAAGATCTGGACCCCTGAATTCTGATCCGGGCAACTAGCAACAAGTGAAGAAACCCTAGACCCACCAGAGATTTGGGGGGTAAGAAATCAAGAACTAGCCACACAAGAACAGATCATCAACAGCACCCCCCTCACAAAAGAAATATTCCTCCTTCGGCTGATTGATGATGCTTTTAAGATAAGGGCAAATCGGGTACACCCCCAAAAATTGTTGGTCACCTATGGATCATCACAAGTAAAAGGAGACGGAAAAATGCCGATAGATTTTGAATTTTTCTTTTTTTCTCTTGTTTTTCAAAAGCAAAGGGCAAAAAAATTCGACGATAAGGCGTTAGCGTTTGTGAATTTAGCGTGTGTAGGTGTAGCAGCGTGACGTGCCTAAATACAAGTTCTTCGTGGAGCATAGTTTAAGGTATAAATTAACATGTGGAAAGGTGGGGAGGAGGTGGGGGGTAGTTTGGTAAATTCAGTAGAGAGAGAGAGGGAGAGGGAGAAGAGAACTGTGGGCTGTTTTGCGGTTTTGGCGATTCTGGAAGCATCGGCGAATTCCAGGGGCCGCGGCGCCAGGTGGGGGGAGAAAGGAGGAGGAAGAAGAGAAAGCGTGGGTCGTTAAAGCAATGCAGGGCAGCGGCCTGCCGTGTACCCGCCCAAATTTTTTGCCTTTGCCTTTTTGGCGTGTTCGGACAGCTTTGGTGGTTAGGAAATTATATGAAGAGAGAGGCGTGATGACGATGCATGGGGATAAGGCTTGGAATGGCCCCCCATTTAGACCGTCAGTCCGTTTAAGTTTTCAAGCGGGCCGGAGCCGCGGTAGAAATGCACGTGACTGGCATGAGTTGGCGATCGAGAGGGTCGGTTGCCGAGACGGGAACGTCGTGTCATTCCTCTTAAGTAACAATCGAATCGTCCATATTCAACTGTTCGGCTGCACTACTCGCGTTAAGAAACCTGCCGATCGAGATTGAATGTCAAATACCTCTAGGACTAGAACGAGGGAAAGGGCTCGATGCGCCCCCCCCCCACCAAATGACTTAGGCGTGTGCGTTTGAGAGAGCTTTGGTGCGCGTTAGTGATCGAGGGGGTTAGTCGCTGAATCAGGAACATCATGCCATTCCTCTTCATAACAATCAGATCGTCCGTATTTAGCTATTCAGGTGCATTGCTCACGTTAAGAAACTTGGCGGTCAAGATTGAATATTAAATATCCAAGGACTAGAATGAGGTAAAGGGCCCGATGCCCCCCAAATGACTTGGGGGTTGTGTTTGAGAGAGCTTTGGCGTTACGGTTTTGCGTCTGGATTAAAGGACATGGACTATGAGGATTTTCGCTTAATGCAAGCATTTTGTTTGGTAACAAATGTAAAATATGCTTCCGGAAGCAACTCGTGTGAAGTAAAATGCACTTTAGCGAGAGGTTCTTTCTGTTTATCGGGCAACACTCGGCGTTCATCATCTCAATCAGTCTCCAGAAACTTCGCTCCTTCGGTCTTTCACATCTCTCGGGTTGGGAATTATAAAGCGGAAAAGAGAATTGTGCAATTTGTATGTATTTCAATACATGTATAATGAATAACGCATCAGCCTTTTTTATAAACTTTATGATTTGATTATCTAATGTAACATATTATCGATCAACACATGCACAATCAAATAAAGATATGCTCGCAATCTTGAAAGTACATAAAATCAATAGGGTTATCAAATGAAATCTCTAATTATCTTTAACGCTTGGCGTTCGCATGCTTGTTTATTGTATTCGTCGAAGAAGAAAATGGAGATCATGACCAACCTGCCAAATTCCAAATAATCGGTGCCAAAAATAGTTAAAACGCGAGGGGCGAAGGGGGAATGCTAATGTATTAGTGAATGCAAGATTGCAATAGAAAATTTTCATTAGACAATTAACATTCCTAAAATGCCAAGGCCCATAGTTGCATGGGGGGCATCAAGCCACGTTACGCACGTAATCACTAGGGGTTATACTTAATGGTCGTAAGAGATTTTTTCGTATTTCTACTATATAAAGGAAGGGCTGTTTAGGGAATTTACAAACGTAACAAAAGTAGGTTTGCTTGATGGCATAGATAGAATATTTTCATCATAACAACGACGTCGTTGGCTTGCATCCTCATGCGCAAAAGCTATCATCCAATAATGAAATAGACGAAGTAACTGCTATTTAGACATGGCAAAGTTAATCCGATAAAAGTCATGTCGAGTAAACATGTCATGCTTTCACTCAATTTAGAACTATTTAAATAAACCAAAAGCAAATTAAGTGATCGTATTGTTTCTAAAAAAAAAAAAAAAAAAGTAAACGTATCCCAATGACGCTTACTTTGTGAGATGGGAATATCATCACAAAAATTATGTAAGCATGGATTAAATCCCTCTCAATCGAGTCACAATGTTCAACGTTACCCTATTTCCTGATCATTATTTTGGAGTAGACGAGTTAAATGAATTCATTTATTTTTAATCTTGACATGACAAAAAACTAGGTAGCAACAAGTTAAATGCATTTGATAACTGTTCCGTGCGCTTGGGAAAAAAAAAAAAATCATCACATCCAATGAGAATTAATACGACTCAAAAAAGGGAAACCTAGGAATATCCTTATAGCAATGAATAAATACGTTATTTTTTAGTACTTATTTGCTGTTAAATTGTACGGACATGTCCACTACACGTCGTTTTGATCCAAATATATTTTTAATATAATTCTCATTAAAATAAATTTAAAAAATAAGTTAAAAATCACAACAACAAAAACAGAAGCAGAAGCAATAGCAGCGGTGAGGGCTGTCATCGCCCCACCACCGCCGAAAAGGGTCGTCGATGATGGGGAAATGGTCAATAGGGATTACTAGGCCTGCTAGTCGCGGACCTCCCCCAAATGGGGTGAGGGCCACCAATGGTGATTGACCCCTGCAACCGGTGGCCCTTAGCCAAAATTGGGTGAGGACTGGGGACCCTCACTCGACAAGGGACGTCCCCTTGGTTGTCGCCTAGCGACCCCCACTGATCACTTTCCCATCATTGCTAGCCCTTTCCGATGGTGGTGAGAAAGTGGCGACCAGGGCTTTCCTCGTCGTTGGCTCTGCTTTTGGTTTTTATTTTTGAAAAATTAGTTAAAATAGAAGTTATATTAAAATAAATAAATTTTGATCAAAACGACGTCATTTTAGTAGCAATGTCATCGTCACGTAAGAGAGAGAAAATTTTTAAGAAATGCCACATTGACATTTTTTGTTAGCCAATTAAATAAAGTCAACGGAAGGACTCGATTGCACCAATTTAACAAATTTTAGTACTCAATTATACTTTTTGCAATTTTTTAGATTTTTAGTGAACATACCTCTAAATTGTAATACTGTATGAGTCACAAATAATCACATATACTCTTCTGCAATTACTGTTACACATTGTCAGGAGATTCTAAATATATGCTTAATTAAGATAAACAGATATTGTAACAGAATCTATTTAGATAAACAGATTGTACATTTTGCATTGTCATCGTCGCGGAGATAATTTGTTCCGTAATTTGCAATTAGGTGAAAGATCGAAGAAAATCCCCGAATTGAATTAGGATTTTCAATTTTTCGTGTTTTCTTTCTTCTCCCCCTCTGCTTAAGCAAGATTGCTCTCGCCCGATCCTCGGCAGCGCCGCCCCGATTCTCGCCGCTCCTTGCGAGCTTCATTCGCGTCGTCTCTTCTCTCCGAGGTTCCGTCGTCGGCAAGCTTCAAAGTCCTTCTTCGCGAGCTTCAAGTCCTTCATCCGGCAAGCTTCACTCACGTTCAACCGAGGTTGCTTTCGTTCAAATTGGTGCAGTTCGTCCAAGAGGAGGAGGTTGCCGCTTGTTGAAGCAACGCGTCCCACAAGGTGTGGGCTTGTCGTGGAATATCACACCGATGGCAGCGAGGCTCCTTTCCTTTCTCTCTTCGATGCTTCCCGGTCTATGCGTGCCACTTCAATCTCAAAAGAAAGGAATTTCCATTTCCCCCCTAATGCCGTTCGCCGTAAGATGGATCCAAGCTGGCGAGGACGGTTCTCCCTCGGGGCAAATTTGGGGTCGTCTCACACCGGCGTTGCTCTAGCAAGGGCTTTTTGTTTTCGTCCCCTGATGGTACTCTCCAATGTCTTGGCTTTTCTCGCTGTGAATTATGAACTGTTTGTGCATTCGCCAGATGCGCGCTTTGGTGAATTTAACTGTGGGATTAGTGACTTTTAAGGTTGTGGAGCTGCGAGGACAGAAGCTTGAGTTGCGGGTTCTGGACATTGCAGACAAGGAGGTCGGAATTCTTCTTCTTTGTCAGTCTTCACTCCACCTTTGACTTGGTAATTTGACTTTGTTATCGTCAGTAAGCTAGAAATGGACTTCTCTGAGAAATGCTTCATGTGGTAATCTGCAGGAGGGGATGAATTTCATCATTGGGCTTCCTGTATCTTCTGATAGAAAAGAGACTACTCAATCTAATAAAGTTCCGGCAAGCGGCAAGGAGGTGAAGTGATTACATAGGTTAGTTGATTATTATCTATGTTGTCTTTGTAGGTCTCATTGTACACGAGTGGTGATTTTAATTTGTGATCATATATTGTCGTATTCCATTTCAAATGCATCTAGACTGCATGTAGTGATGGGTGTTGACTTGCTTTATAAGTGGCTCCCAGTCTCTGCTTAACATTTTTCGTGATATGGTAAGAATTTGCCTCCGTTGGTTTGGCTCTAACAGGACACCCAATAAAAACTTTTTAAGTATCAGCTTGTTTTTTCCGGTTTTTAGGAGCAGATTTGAATTGTTGAACTTGCATACTGACCATTAATGGGAAATAAACATGGTTATTGCCTGCTTTCCATGGACAGTGATGTTAATGTTCTTCAATTGCGCCGAACCTCTTCCTACAGAATTTTAGTTTTCGCATACTGATGATGGCATGGGATCTGCATTGCTTGAAAGCTGCAATTGTTGGCCAGGCTATCTATTTCTCTAAAGTTGTCTACCTTTGGGACAACGATCCTTTTTCCATTTATATATGAAGTTGATTTTAGCTTTGGATTTTAGGGGCTGGAGAGTATATGTGCAGGATCAGCATAGCACATCAGCTGAAGCCACTTGCCATATGATCTACATGTAACGTCCGATTGACCTAGTGACTCACTTGTTACTTGCTTTAAGTGCGCTTCTGTTTCTGGGAAAACCTTTTCTGGGAAAGTGTTTTCCGGACTTTCGTCCGTTTGGTTTGCGGAAAATGATCGAGTCAACGGAAAGCACTTTCCGGTCAATAAAAACTTTATTCATTAGATTAGGAAAGTAATTCCCCGAAATAAGGAGGTGAAAACACTTTCCCAATTACCATTCTCTTGCTTTCTTTCGAGGTATGATGCTCCTTCATCCTTCCTTTTTCTTTTACTCAGCTCTTCTTCACCAACGCTCACCTTCTTCGTCGTTGAAGGCTTGGGTCTTCACCGACGCTCTTCATCTTCGCCATTGAAGCTTGTCATTGAAGCTGGCTTTTCTTCAACGCCGCTCAACACAACTCCAGGTTCTCTCCCCTCTCCAATTTGAAGATAACCTCTGAAAATTTGATGATTCTCGTTTCTATTCACCTTCTTCAAGCGAAATCTTAGAAATCAGTTTCAAATTTTCGTAGATCTGAGAGTTTCCATTTATCAAGCTTAATTGGAGATTCTATTTAACGCTTCACCTTTTTGCTCGATTTTTCGCTGATCTGTTCTAAACTTTCGGAGATATATGCTCGGATGAAACAATATGAGTCGATTCGATTGGTGTTTCATGGTTTGATGAGTATTGCAATTTTATCATTGTTCGTTTTAAGATTTCGATTGCACAGGGTTTTGTAATATCGGCACTTTGTTTGGCATCCTTGAGAGTATTGTTTGGCTAGTTGCTAGGTAGAATTTGATTGAAAGAACTTTCCTACAGTTTCTTGCTTAGAATTTGATAGAATAGGTTCATGATTATGCATTTCATGTTTGGTTCACCTAGGAGACAGATAGTGTTTTCATTATTTGTTTCCTTGAACTATGCGATCCATATTGTTAAAAGCATGAAAGATGTTTGTTAAAATGTCAAGACAGAAAGAAAACCATTGATTATAACTTATTGAAATACCTTTTAGAGTTCCTTTAGTAAACTCAGCGGAATCGAGTAGTCAATCTTCACACTATGTGCGGTTTGCGTGCAGATGGCTGTGTATTTATTTGGGTGCTATTTTGAGATAGGGAGTTAGAAAAAGGAATAAAGAAGATCTTCAGTGTACTATGGCATTTGATTAGAGTTGATTAGACTCTACCTAGGCAATAATCATCCCCAAGTTGAAAATGTCTCGAGGTGTTTTGTCAATATTTGGCGAGTGCTTGTTGTACTAGTATTAGCAAAATTGTCTACTCCCTATTGCTATTATAGGTTTTCACTGCCCGGAACAAATAAAAGAAGGTACATGTGGAAGACTCGTTAACATTGTTCTGTTTAGTAGTGTAATTTGAACCTGTATTCTTGTGATTGGAATTTGCAAGTAGTAGGTGCAAGAAGGGAGGTTCTGCACACCTTTGCTCTCTTTGATTGCTCCTTCAAGGGTAATGTTGCATCTTCATCAGAGAACTTCGAAACCCAACTTTGGCATGGTTTGGGTCTGCTCATGAGTTCATAAGCATCTGTAGTTAGAATTCTATAGTGGTCCAGATGAAATTGGATTTGCTGAGAAAAGTATATAATAGTTCCTGTGAGATTAGCATAGTTTTCCGTACTCCTTCCGGCTTGTTTTCAAGTGATCGATGATAGGATTATGCTTTTTGAGGAGCGGTATAATATATGTTGAACCTTTTAGAGTTCCTTTAGTAATCTCAGCGGAACCGAGTTTTAAATCCTGAAAAGTCTGGCTCTCTCGAGCTTGCAAGATGTTTGCTAAAATGTCAAGTTAAGCTGCACTTGTCTTCACTTTTTAATGATTTTTTCTATTTAATTTGAATGTTCATTGTTGGGTTTATCTTTGAGATAAATTATATGTCTTGACTGGCTCTGAGATTAAGAAATGAAAATTCTTATTATTGACTGTAGATGGAAAACAATGATATTAATGGAGCAATAATGGGTGCAGCAACGTCAGTAATGGCAGTCGGTACGTTAGTTATGGAGGATGAATCTTCAAGTAGTTAGATACCTAGAGTTCCACGAGGGGAAAGAGATTTTGAGAGAGTTATTCATGAATCGCATTTTTCATTCTGGAGATACTAATTGTGTCAACCAAATACGTATGAGACCACAAGTTTTCTTTGAGTTGTGTAGAGTTCTTGTGTCAAATAATTTGTTACACGAAACAGTAAATGTGTCAATCAAAGAGCAATTGCTAGTCTTTTGCCATATTTTAGGGTGTAATGTGAGGTTGAGAGTAATAGGGTTAAGGCTGAATAGGTCTGTTGAGACCATTCATTGATACTCTAGAATTGGCTTACGAGCAATTCTAAACCTATACAATCATGTTATAAGTCCACCAGATGGCACTTCACCTAACTGTATCCAAGAATTGAAGATTTTGTCCCTACTTTAAGGTATGTAATATGACAAAAATCATGAACTTCATCCTTGAAAGTATGTTGTTGCATTTACTAATTTACTTATGTACATTAGGATTGTGTTGGAGCTCTTGATGGTACTCATGTCTGTGCATCAGTTCCCCTAGAAATTTAAGGAAAATTTCGTGGTTGAAAAGACAAAATGACGCAAAATGTTCTTGCAACTGTTACTTTTGATTTAAATTTTGTTTATGTGTTGGCCGGTTGGGAAGGCACAGCACATGATTCTCGTATTCTAACAAATGCATTTTTAAGGGTTGGAGGAATGAAAATTCCTGAAGGTATAGACTATTCCTTGTTTTATGTAAAATGTTTACCCTACTTTCTTGAAAAATTTTGTTAAAACTTTACATAGAATTGGTAGGTAAATACTACCTTGCTGATGCTGGATATGGCATCCTACCGGGAATTATTTCACCATACCGTGGGGTTCGTTATCACAGGAAGGAGCTTAGTGACCGCTCACCTGAGAATGAGAAAGAGTTGTTCAACCATCGCCATTCATCTTTATGGTTTGCAGTAGAAAGGGCATTCGGAGTTTTAAAAAGGTGTTTTTGTGTGTTGGATGCCGAACCCTATTGATCTTTTGATACTCAAGTTGATGTAGTCTTAGCATGTTGTATTCTACATAACTTCATTATGGGAGTTGACACAATTGATCCTTTTATGCAAAACACAATGTAGAGGCTGAATCTCAAAATCAAGAAAGAAGACATCAGCAAACACAAAGAGATAAGAGAGAGGAAAATAGAGAGCGGGCAGAAAAAAGAGATGGTATCGCACATGTAATGTGGTATGACTATAGTAGGCATGGAATGAATGTTTAGTACTTTTCTTAGAAGTTGTCTGCTGTTTTTACTGTGACATGAAGTATAGATTACTACTTTGTGATTGCAGGAGTTTTGTAAACGCGAACTTGATTTACTACTCTAATTCATTGTGATGTTTTCCTTGTCTCATTAGTAAATTGTGTTATTCTTTGTTTTTCTCAATTTCTGTGTTGGATATGTCCGATAATGTAGCAATGGGCAAGACTAGAGAAGGGAAGGCCAAGCATTTCAGCGTGTGTTTTTAGAAATACTAGCTGATGAGGCTTCAAAGGGAATAAAGCTTCAGCCACCTTTAAACCATCTTCCTTGTTCGAGTTGCTCAAGCTATAAATGATAGATTTGGGACTGATTGTGAGCCTGACCATGTGGACAATCATCTTAGCACTATTAAAAACAATTGGCTACCATCCAAAAATTGTGGGTTGAGAGTGGATTTCAATGGGACCATAACTTGAAGATGATCATGGTTATTCGGAAGGAAGTTTATGATGAGGAAATAATGGTAATATGCTTTTCAGGTTTCAATATAACTTATACTCTTAGCACTTGTTACTTATGGAAAAAGATGCATTTACCTGCGGTGTTGGTTGTTATTCTCTCTTTATGTGTCTGTTTGGGCATTTGAGATCGTGTTTATAGTAAATTCATGGTAGGAAGAACCATCTAGAGTTGGCGTTTGGAGTTACAATAGACTGCTATAGTTTTGTTTGCTTAGGCATCATATGCTCTTTACATATACAAAACCGAAATATTGTTAGATGATGAGCAGATTGTATGTCTTGCTGTAATCATAACTGGCTTAATATACCTGTTTATATATATATATATATATTTTTTATGATTTTTCGCAGGCACATCCTACCCATGAGAATTACGTGAACAAGAAAATTGAGATGTACAGTGAACTCGCTCTGGTGGCTGGAAAAGGCATGGCCACAGGAAGCTTTGCAAAACAACTTGGAGATATCGACTTGCCTCCTAATGAGGATGTGGACTGCTCAATTGAATAGATGATATTAATGACAATACTACCAAAGGAATAGAAGAGTTTTCCAGATTTAATAGAAAGCGAAGTCGTGCCACTAATAAGGATGATAAGTTTGCAATGCTCTTGGAGCAAATTGGAGGGGTTGCTTCTGCATTGAAAAAGATGAGTAAAAATCAATTGGATGTTGCTGAACTCTACAAAGGAGTTGTGGAGGTTGAAGGTTTTGATGAAGCCACCCTAGCATATGCCTTTGATTATCTGGTGGACAACGAGAGAGTTGCAAAAATATTTGTTATCGAGAGTGCTAAGCTAAAGAAGTTATGGCTTGAAGATTTCTTAGATAGAAGAGGAGATAGATATTGACAACCATCAGACTTTGGATGTTTGTTCTTCATACTATCTGAACAATAGACTTGTTCTTTGATTATTTGTTATAGTAGCTATCCAAGCAGCTTTTTGTGGGACAATTTATCCTAATGTTTCATGGAAGATAGACACGTTGGTACTAAACCCATTTAGCTCATGTTTTGCATGGGATATTGTGAAGAAAAGATGTAGTAAGGGCCTCTTGGTTTCTATCTGTTTGCTTTTTTGAAATCATGTCCATTTTCCATTTCATTCAGTAGAACATGCCCAGGGCTTCGGGTTTCCTTTTCATTTTGCGGGTCGAAATACTAGATTTGCGACACTTGTCGAGAAAATCTGTTTATTAAGTAACATTGACTCAATAAATTCATTTGAAAGTGAGAGGCACATTGGTTGCCGGCTGCCTAACGAGCTTGACCTCATATTGCCAGTTGTTAATCGTTGCTGAGGCCCCGACGATCGGCGGAGGAAGACGAAAAAGAAAAGAAAAAAAGAACAAATATAAAAAAAAAGAAATAAATATATAAATAAAGGAAAGCAAATGAGGTTGAAATCATTTTTCAAATGAAAAACCAAACACCGAAAAATGCTTTTGGTAACATATTGCCAAACAAAGGAAAATAAATTGTTTGAAAATGATTTTTGGGAAATCGTTTTTCGGAAAAAATGAATTCGCAGAAAATGTTTTCCCGAAACAAAGACACCCCGAGATGGACTTGCTTCACAGAACTTCAAGGTACTTTTCTAAAGATGGTCTCGGTGAGCCTTCATCTGCAGCCTTGGATAGTACTCTATGCCATGAGAGGGCCAAGCTGGTAAGACTTGAAGTTGCTGAACTGAGAATTAATGCAGCGAGTGGGATGAATTGCTCCAATTCAAGCTTTAATTAGTTATGAGGTCGTGAAATAATTCGTTTGTTTTCAGATACAGACGAGTCATGCAGTGAGATAACCGGAGTGAGAAATTGATTACAATCTGTCTCTTCGACTCTGCTATTCTCTTGGCGACTTTCATTGCTGTAAGTTTGTCTTTACACCTTTCTACATTGGACATGAATGATGTCGCATTTTTAAGTACTAAGAGTTGGTTCAGGCAATGCTACTCATATCTTGTACGAAAGATAGATTCTTGAAGGAGTTTTTCATTGCAAGTGGAAAACAAGATGCTTCTTGAGGACTACAATAGTCTAGGCCTAGACCTGGTGGTCGTTGCAAAAGAATCTTGCATGCATGCTTTGCTTTCGAAGATTATATTCCGAAATTCTCATTCGAGCACAACCCGTGCTTGTGCCCGAATTTGAAGCTCCACTTCGAATTCGTCGGGAATTGACGATTGGTCTTTTCTCGCAATCATCATTAATTACGATATTTTTGTCAAGTGGATACATAGGACGCGAATGATAACCATTCTGTCTTTGAGAGCTATTCCTATTCCCTAGGCGGATTTTCGAGTAGAGAAACGCGTTTGATGATGCATTTCTATTTCGGGAATTTCTATTATCGAACGAATTTCTATTTCAGAAACAAAAATCTCATATCGAACGAATCGCTATGCCCTAATAACTACGAGGCTGTTAATAATTATTTTCTTTTCGTTTTGTTTACGGAAGGCAAAGAAAATCATTGTTTTACATGAAAACATCATTTGGTTGGTTATTGATAAGTTGATAGTTCAAAAACAAAATCCAGAAACTTTTTGTAATTGGAAATGACATTCTGCAAAATCTCTAATTTTAGATTATTGGAGAGAAAATTCGATAGCAAAGGACAACGGATGTCTACTTGTAAAGGACCTAAATTGGGTTATTTTCCCTTCAAAATGACCCCCCCTCTCCTGCCACGCAACGAGAGTCATCAGGTCTTGGAGTCTTTTGTTCGTCATTAAATAATTAGAATTCGTTAAACATCAGTTGTATTATTTTGACCAAAAAACGGGGAAAAAAAAAATGTAGTTGTTTTCTTTTCTCCGTAAAATGTTATCGAGAAATAAGTGTGTTTAGCTTTATTAGCCGTGACTAGCTTGCATAAATGTCAAACATGTGCTGGTCTTCAATCAATTAAGAGATATTTAATAAACACAAATAAAAAAGGAAAAACGAAGGAATAACATCAACAAATATGATCTGATCTGATGGCACTCACACACGTGTCTCCTCACATTTGGGTCCAAAAAACCAAACACCCCTCTCCCGTGCCCTTTTCAATTAGTAATGGACGAAAATCCAAATTCACCGAGCCTAACAAATACTCTGCCAAAATTAATTATACACATTTTCTTTCATTTTTAATCGACATAATGATTTTCTGAACACCAAAAAACCACAACACAAAAAAAAAAAAAAAATAAATAAATAAATAAAAGCAAGAAAAGGCAACATAATAATTTTTCAAAGAGCCAACCCGACTTGACTCGACTCAACTCACAAATGTATTCTAAATGGCAATTGGCAGTCACGTGTCTCTGTGCTCACTTTTGGCTCCAAACCAACCCCCCATTCCTCCCCCCGCCCTTTTCATCAAGTAATGGACGCAAGAGGTCCAGTATTTTCACCGAGAACAACTCGTGGGATTTGGCGATGAGGGGCCAATAGCAGCCGGTCCCTTTCCTGCATCGCTCCTCCACAATCGGACATCCTTCGATCCAGAGTATTTCGAGGGAGGGAGGGAGGCCACGGCCATCCTCACCCTGGGGCAACTCCCTCAGCTTCGGGCAATCGGCGAGATATAATATCCGGAGAGAGGGAGGGAGAGTGCTGGACAGTCTTTCCACCTTCTCCATATGCAAGATTTCTAGATGAAGCAGAGAGGAAGGGAGCGGAAGCACAAGATCCTCCTCCTCCTCCTCTCCCACTCCTCCAATCCTCAGTTCTTCAAGGGAGGTGAGGAGGGGGGTAAGCCACTCCCTCACCGGCTGCTGCTTCATATTAACGCAATTAGATAAGTTAAGTACCCGTAGCTGGGGCGGCAATCCTCCATCCGCGAATCGCGTAATACCCTCACAATCTCGAATTGTCAGAACACGGAGACATGTAAGTCGATGCAACTGATTAGGTAATGCTTTTATCTTCGGACAATCCCCAAGTACAAATCTCGAGATGCCAGGAGGAAGATGAGGGAAGCACTCCAGCTCCAGAGCAGGACAGTTCTTCAACCACAAGGAATTGAGGTGGGACAGCTTGTGCAGGCCGTCGGGTAAGCTTCTCAAATTCTCGCAACCCCTAATTTCAATCTCTTGAAGCGACTGCAGACGGTCTACGTTTATCTCCGCCAGCGACTCCACTTCCTTGCATCCCACAATTTCAAGTCTCCTCAAGGTCGCAGGTAAAAATCTGCCCTCGCCGAATGGAGCGGTTGGCAGAGAATTGCATCCGTTGATTCTTATTTCTTGCAGACAAGACGTCATGTCAACGTGGTTATTTCTAGTGCTGCTACTGCTGCTTGGTTCCTTCGGATGAGTACCTAATCCCATAGGTAAAGCTTGCAACATCTCGCAGTTTCTGATGGTTAATGATATCATAGATGTTGGTATACCTGTCTCGGGGAAGGACACAAGTTTTGGACAATCTTCAACTGTCAAGCCTTTAAGAGAGGAGAGGGTGCGCATCTTGCTCGGGAGCTTCTCCAAATTGATGCAATTTCCCAATACTATAGTCTCGAGGTTGCTGGGCAGCTCTATATCTCCTTCTCCAGGCACAAAAGATAGGAGTCCAGGACAACTGTCGATGGCTAAGCTCTTTAGACAAGTGAGATCTCGAACGACATCTCCATCCTGCCACAAGCACGTTAACTCTTACATCTCTTCATCTCCAACTTCTCCAGCTTGATCAAGGAGCTTGTAAACCATGACTTAACCAAGTTAGTCCAGCGACATCTTCTATGACAAGAGTGGTTAGAGATGCCAGGTTTACCAAACTATTCAGCACCCCCTCGTTACAACCTCCAAAGTTCAATTCATTGAGAGATGGAAGGCTAATGATAGAGGGCGGGCATCCATACGCGGACAGGAGTTGATTTCGAGCTTTGTGAGGGAGCTTAGTTGACTAGGCAATCTTCCCATCAACATAGGACAATTCGAACAATGAGATGCTCAAGGCGAGGTAATAAAACTCCAACTTCTTCAATCCCGACGCAGTGAGACCAGTCCTCCCACAGTGGCATGTCCTTGAACTCCAAAGTTATTAAGGACGGAAAAGGGCTTTTGCTTCCATAAAATTCGGACCCAACCGTGACTACTGCATTTAAACCTTCGATGTACAGTTCTTTCAACGAAGATAGCTGCCCCAGCGATGGTAGTGCTTCGGCCCTACGACACCCTTGTAAACGTATACGCACTATGCTGACATATGAGGGCCTTCCTAACCATGATGGGAATCCTAGGCCGCCATAGTAGGAAATCGCGAGAGTTTCAAGGTTTCGATGAGGGTAAGAAAGTCGAGCACCTTTGCTTCAAGCTCTTCATCCCGAAACTTCCAAAATCTTCACTCCATTGTACGGTTAACCGACGTATTCCTTCCTTCATGCGTAAATTGGCATCTTGGGCATCTCGGCTTTCTCAACCATATGCAAACCATCCGCCCAAGATGCACAATTCTCTCGAAGGTTGTTCAGGTTTTTTAATCCTTCAACCTCGACCCATTTTGTGTTCGCACCACAAGCGGATAACATCTCAGAGCAACCAAATTACCTATATGCAGCGGCATCGCTCTTAGGCTCGGAGTGTCGGTGATGTCGAGAAACTTAGATTGATCAATTTCTCCATACTCTTAGGTAATTCGATAAGATGGTGACAGCCTCGCAACATCAAAGCCTCTAGGTTGCATAACGCACAACGCACAAGACCGGAAGCGTTTCGTACAAGTATGTGACAAATTAAGGTGCCTTAGGTGCCTCAATTTGCCAATGCAATCTGGTACCTCCTGATGCGATAGCAGCTTAAAGAAAGCACCCTCAAGTGCTTCAATTCGAACAACAAGTCACATAGCACTTTCTGGGACAAAAAGAGCCTTGGACAGTACTCAGATTGCTCTTAACGATATGAAGCTCCTAAGTCCTTGCATTCGATGATATCTCTCGAGACTTTTGGCACAACCCAATAGATGGGAATGAATGAGGCGTGACGAATAAAAGATACATTACGCGGTGATCACCCGCAGACTCCCCGAGTCAAAAGAGGTTGCACCTGCGACTACCTTTGCCTAGATCTTCACAAGGTCATGCATCAAAAATCTTGACCCATCGCTACTTGACTTTTGAATAGCGAACGACAGATACTAGCTCGTGAAAAATTCAAACCTGCATTCCAATGGTCTTTCCCTTTCCGCCCTACCCCACAGGCCCTCTGCGCTCCACAAACGAATCACTGTCCCTTTCGATTTCACAGTTCCTGGAATTATGGCACATAAGCGAAACATCTCCTCAGATTGGAAGGGAGATGGAGAGAACTAAGTTTCAAAAGCCGGAAGGATCTCATTTTTTCTTCTGGTAGATCCCAAATTTTGCTCTTCAACACATATTCCCAATCTGGGGACTAGAATTAGCTCGTAGCACCGGCCAATGTCTTCACGGCTAACGGCAACCCTTTGCATTTTTCCACTATTTTCCGACCCAATTCTTAGATGGGGATGATGATCGAAATCTCTGACTGAGGCATACAATGCGAACAAAGTCATGCAAGCATCTGTGACAACTCTTTGGAGTATATACGGTGAAGCACCGGAAATGAAGCAACGCCTTCGTTACGAGTGGTGAGGGATGATCTTGCCTTCCCTCTTGCTCCTGATTGAAAAGGCTTCAATAGGGTAGTCCAGTTTTCCATACTTTCTCATCCAAACATCGTCAGAGATGACAAGAAACTTCTTACCTGAAAGGTTCTTCCTTGCAGCGTATTCTTGAAGCCCATTCAGGTCCTTTCCTTTGCATGACGAATGCTGTGGTTGTCTCCAGGATGCTTTTTGTGATAGCAAGCAAGTCGAAACATCGGAAACGCAAGTCCATACTCTCAACAATAGCAGTACTCTAGAACATTGTGGGATTTTTGCTCTAGAGCCAGTCTTCCCAACCCCCCCTATCCCTACGATGGAATCACTTTAGATTCTCAAATGTTCTATTGTCGCCTTAACCGGCATAATCGAGGCCAGCTGCTTTTTTGCACGTCCATTCAAATACTCACAAACCAGGCCTCGGGCAAATTCGTTAGTGGGACCGCTCGTCGAGACAAGCGGTCGGCTGATCGCTACCCAACTATTTCTCCCTCTCAGCTCTCAGACTTCCTCAGTGGCATAGTTTATGATACGTCTGGATCTGACCATCATCTCTTGAACTGGAATCTCATTTGCCGCCCCAA
>JAGVVM010006614.1:0-24742 GCA_019149425.1 Psidium friedrichsthalianum
GACACTTTTGGTTATTCGAATCAAGCCAGAGCAAGCCATTGTTGTTATTTGATATTGAGGATGGTATGCTATTGTTTTCTAATTTAATCTACCGATTGCTTGAAAGTTTGATCGCGCTTACCTACTGAATGTTCAGAGTGGACTATGTTTGGCTTGCTAAAAGATTTGGTTATTCGTGTCTAGAACACTACGAAATATAATTAATTTGTGGGAGACGACTCTTGTTCGTAGTGTAATGTGAGCAAATAAAGCAAAAAAAACGCATTATGTGTTGCTGGGTTTTAAAAAGGGGGGTATAGAAATCCGTGCCAATCATAACTATTTTTATTTGTTAGTATCCATGTTAGTGTTAGAATCGTATGAATCTTTCACACGGGCTATTTAGATGTCGGAAAAAAGCCGAAAGTAAGGGACACACCTGGTCATGCAAAAAAATACTACCAGTCAGAGTGTTTTAGTCACCCAGTCATGTGCGATGAGTACCATAAATTCCCATTAATCTCAGTGCGAAGAAATCACTGCGGCTTCCATTGCTTTTGTGGAGATGCTGGCTAATTGTTTAGAGCATTACTATTATAAATTCAGGCGAGTTTTGGATTATGTGTGATCTAACTTATAATAAGTTGGACGCGATTTGAATCTCTGCTTTTTATGAGATATTATTGTTTAGTATCGCCTGAGTGAACTACGACTTAGCCGGCCTTAGGCCACCGAATCACTTATATTTTATTTCTTACCCTGTTGTGGTTTATCATTTTTAGGTTCTTAGTGATGCATAGGCCTGTACAGATTTCAGAGTCCCCTATCGACCAGTTGTTTTAATATCATGCCCCATCCTGTGTCCAAGCATGAATCGAGTCTGGCAATAACCACGGCACCATGATCTAGGTGGACAAGAGTTTTACTACCTAGTGCATCATCTCTTTAAGCTTGGTTTCCTGTATGTCCTGTGATGTTTCATACGACTCGTTCCATGGATTTGAGGGGCTGCCTAACCCCCCCTTTTTGTCCCCACCTGGGATTCGATGGACCTTGTACCCCGACTAGAGGTAGTGAACCTCGAGACTGACATCAAATCTCCAGAACCACCCATCTATGGAGACTGACTCGTCCGAGACCTCGGACGACCCCATGTCTCTCCCTAGCCGTAGGAGTCACGGCCATCTTTGGAGAACTCAATTGATGATGAGTATGAGGGTGGAGTAACCCCTTTTTTGAGTAAATGAGTGTTTAACCCTTCCCGACCCACCTATCTTTTTGTTGGTCTTGGGGAGCCACCCGAAAAATAGGTAGTATTTATCCTGTATAGCTCTGTAGGGTTGGCGATCCCTGTTTTTGCTAATGTATCGAAATATTTGGTCAATAATGGATATGAAATTCCTATTATACTATCCCTCTCTATTTCTCTTTTTAGGGGTTTTTAAACGTTTTCACTTGCGTAGAAATTTTCATTTTGTCTTAGCGTACCTGGGAGCTATTCTTTCTAACTTAAGCATTTGGTAGGATGGCACTTGCTCGAGGATTGAGTGACATCCTCACCCAAGGTGGTATCAAAGCATGGTTAGCCAAATCCATCCGGTCATAGCCTAGGGTGATAATGAGTAATGGAAACTGGGATATTTAGTAGGACCATAAGTTTGTATATGTGATTGTTGTTTTTATTTGAGTTATCGAGTTACATTCTCATCGTTGGTTGCTATGGGGAAGGCAAGACCCAGTACGTCCCGCGAAATGAGTTACCAGGGTAGGAGAGCACCTCGAGGTAGACTCGCCAGAGAGAATCCAAGGATTGATGGGATCTTGCAGGTGTTAGGAGCGCTAAGAGATTTGATGGGACATCAGATAAGGAATCAAGCCGCTACCGTGGAGGTCTCGCAGGGAAATGTACCAATCGAAAATGAGAATGATGGGCGCCAAACGCAGAAGTTGGTAGAGCAATTCCTGAAGCTGAAACCGCCCAAGTTCTTAGGAGGTGGAGATCCCGGGACTGCTATCTCGTGAATTGAGGAATTGGAGAAAGCATTCAACCTATTGAGATGTTTGGATGAAGACAAAGTCACTCTGGTCGTTTATCAGCTGCAGGGGAATGCGAGCTCTTGGTGGAGAGTTTCCAATGATAGGGTCTTTCTTGAAGGTACGATTTCGACGTGGGATGCCTTCGTAAGAGCGTTGAATGCCAAATACTTCTCCGACACCGTGAGGGAACAGAAGACGGCCGAGTTCCTTCGTCTGCGCCAAAACTAGTTGTCAGTGGATCAATGTGAGGCCAAGTTCACTGAGTTGTCCAAATATGCATCGAGGATGGTAGAAGACATTGTGGATAAGGCGAGAAGGTTTAGAGATGGGTTGAAACCTAAGCAAAAGAGCGTGCTGGTACCGCTGAACTTAAGGGACTACAACGAGTTATACGAAAGGGCCCATATGGTGAAGCGAGACTTAGTAGAAAGGGTTGCTGCATTTGGATCGCGGTTTGCTCCCTCGGGCCAGAACGATAATCGGTTTGTGAAGAGGCCGATGTTTGGAGAGAAGCACCATATTCTGTCGAATCGGAAGGGTGGCATCAATAAGTCGGTGCCTAACTAAGGAGATGTTTATCATCTACCTTGGTAGAGACACAAGTCTGCACCATGCCCGTTCCATAATGGAGCTTGTTTTGGATGTGGCCAACATGGCTATCAAGTGAGAGACTGCCCCTAGAGATATTACCCTAGGCCACAGTAAGGAGGATGGCCTGAAGGGAATGCGCCGCAAAACTTTCAGAACCGATCATAGGTGCAAGGAAGGGTGTTTGCTATCACCGGAGATGAGGCGAAGGATTCACCAACTATCATTGGTACGGTCCTCTTACATAACTATGTTGCTTATGCCCTATTTCATCTTGGTGCTACCCATTCTTTTGTGGTTGAGTAATTCGTTAAGCTTGCTAGTTTGAATCTGAAACTGTTGAGTACTGCTCTTAGGATTTCTACGCCGTTAAAGGATAGCGTAGTAGCTGTTGTAGGTAAGTTGCAAGCTAGTTATAGGTAGTCGTGAGAATAAGATAGATTTGATTGTGCTGAAGATGTTTGATTTTGATTTGATTATCGGAATGATTAGTTGACGAAACAAAGGGCCACAGTAGATTGCTATCATAAAACGATTCAGTTCAGCCTGCAGAACGGGACTAGGTTTGAATTTGTGGGTATCCGAGGAGGAAACTCAACTGTAGTAATTTCGTCGCCAGAGGTGACTCGTCTATTAGAGTGCGGTGGCCAAGGTTACTTAGCAACTATAGTGGATGAGTCCATTGGAGAGACTAGGCTAGAAGATATTGCTGTTGTGCATGAGTTTTTGAATTTTTTTTCTCAAGAGTTACCAGGATTGCCCTCGGGAAGAGAAATAGTGTTTGTTATCGAATTAGCCTTCGGGATGAAGTCGATATCCAAAGCGCTGTATAAGATGGCGTTGCTACAACTTAAGGAGCTTAAGGTACAGATGCAGGAGTTGTTGGATAAGGGATTTATCCACCCTAGTGTGTTGCCGTGGGGAACATTTGTGTTAGTCGTGAGGAAGAAGGATGGATCATTGAGGTTGTATATTGATTACCGGTAGTTGAACCAAGTTACGATCAAGAATAAGTACCCATTGCCGAGCATTGATGATTTGTTTGACTAGTTATAGGGAGCTTCGATATTTTCTAAGATTGATCTGTGGACAAGATATCATCAATTGAGGATAAAAAAGAAAGATATACCGAAGACGACATTTAGGACGCGCTATGGACATTATGAGTTTACTGTGATGCTATTTAGACTGACGAATGCTCCTGCTGCTTTTATGGACTTGATGAACATAGTGTTTAAGGAGTTTTTGGATAGATTCGTCATCGTGTTCATAGACGATATCTTGGTGTATTGGAGAATTCTAGAGGATCACGAGTAGCATTTGAGGGTAGTTTTGGAGACCCTTAGAGTACACCAATTGTATGCCAAATTTAGTAAGTGTGAGTTTTGGCTAGCTCATGTGGCATTTTTAGACCACGTGGTTTTTGGTGAAGGAATTGCAGTGGATCCATCGAAGATTGAAGCGGTCATGGATTGGCCGAGACCTACGACGGTGATAGAAGTTCGAAGCTTCTTGGATTTGGCAGGGTACTATAGACATTTTGTGGAAAGATTCTCTGCGTTAACCATGCCTTTGACGCACCTATTGGAGAAAAACGAGAAGTTCGAATTGATGGACCAATGCGAGCGTAGTTTCCAAGAACTTAAGCACAGGCTAACTATGGCTCCTATTTTGACGATTCTATCTAGTTCAGGAGGTTTCAAGATCTACATTGATACGTCATTCAAGGGCTTAGGTTGTGTCCTGATGCAACATGGGAAGGTAGTAGCCTATGCGTCTCGCCAGTTGAGACCTCATGAGTTGAATTATCTAACGCACGATTTGGAGTTGGCTATGATCATCTTTGCGTTAAAAATCTGGAGACACTACCTGATTGGAGAAATGTTTAACATGTACATTGATCACCAGAACATAAAGTATCTATTCTCCCAGAAGGAGTTGAACATGAGGTAGAAACGTTGGATGGAGCTTCTTAAGGATTACGATTGTGAAATCTTGTATCATCCAAGTAAGCAAATAAGGTCACAGATGCTTTTAGTCAGAGGTCAACAATAGCCCAAATGATAGTATGAGAGTGGGTTCTTTTGGAGGAAGTGCGAGACTCAGATTTAAGTTGAAGGTAAGTCACTTGTCGAGCCTTATGGCTACATTGAGGATTGAGCCGAAAGTGCAAGCTAAAGTTAAGGCTTTGCAATCGATAGACCCTACAATCCAAAAGATCCTACGAGAGGACTTAGCTAAGAGGAGAGCTGACTTTTCAGGTAACTGACAATGGGATACTAAGGTTCCGAGGACAGTTGTATGTACCTGCTGATAAAGGTCTAAGAGAAGAAATTTTGTCGGGAGCACACCATAGCAATTATAGCATTCATCTAGGTAGCAAGAATATGTACCAGAATTTGAGACAACATTATCGGTGGAATGGAATGAAAGCAGATGTAGCCAAGCATGTAACTAAGTGTTTGACTTGCCAATAGATTAAGGCACAGTACTGTAAGTCCAGAGGATTGTCGCAACCGTTAGAGATCCCTGAGTGGAAATGAGAGCATATCACGATGGACTTTGTGATGGGATTGCCAAGGAGTCAGAGGGGGCACGACTTGATCTGGGTTGTGGTTAATAGGTTGACGAAGTCAGTACTCTTCATCCTAGTGATAAAGGATTTTTCTTTGGACAAGTATGCTGAAGTCTATGGTAGGCACATCGTGAGACTCCATTGGGTGCCAGTGACTATCACTTTAGATCATGATCCCAAATTCACCGGCACATTTTGGAAAAGCTTGTAAACTACGTTAGGAACAAAGCTGCAATTCAATACAGTCTACCACCCACAGATAGATGGTCAGTCTGAGAGGATAATTCAGACACTCAAGGACATACTACGAGCCTGTGTCCTAGACTTTAAGGGTAGTTAGGAGGAGCAATTGCATCTGGTTGAGTTTGCCTATAACAACAGCTACCAGCAAAGTATCAAGATGGAGCCGTTTGAAGCGCTTTATGATAGAACTTGCAGAACACCCTTGTGTTAGGATGAAGTGGGCGAAAGGAGGATTACTGGTCCTGAGTTGGTGTAGCAGTTGGTGGAAGTTATCAAGGTTATCAGAGATAGACTCAAGACAGCGCAGAGTCATCATAAAAGTTATGCCAACAGGAGATGTAGACCTCTAGAATTTCGAGTGGGCGATCATGTGTTTCTGAAGGTATCACCTATGAGAGGAACGTCGCATTTTAGCAAAAAGGGGAAGTTGAGCTCGAGAAATGTAGGATCGTTTGAGATTCTCGAGTGGATCGAAACTTTAACATATTATCTTGCGTTGTCGCCGACACTTGTGCAGGTGTATAATGTCTTCCATGTATCGATGCTGAGGAAGTATGAGCCTGACCAAGCTCATGTATTGAGTTTCGAAGAGATTGAGTTGGATGAGCGAGCATTGTACGTGGAGCGTCCGGTGAGCATCATATATAGGAAGGAGCAAGTATTTCGACATAGGACGATTCCAATGGTCAAAGTGGTTTGGCAATATCATGGAATAGAGGGAGCAACTTGAGAAAGCAAGGAAGCCATGAAGGATCTATATCCTTTTCTTTTTGAAGGGTTGTAACAACAGTTTAATTTCGAGAATGAAGTTTCTTAAGGTGGGGAGAGTTGTAACATCTCGAAATTTTGAGATTTGAAAAAAATAAAATTGAATTTTTGCAGAAAAAAAGTGATTTTTTGATGCGAATTTTAAATTAGTTGGAGCACCAATCAAAAGGTATTTTGTTTAATCGCGCCGTAAAATTTTCCATTTGTGCCGAACCTAACTTTGTCCAAATTCTCGTTGCCAGAT
This sequence comes from Psidium friedrichsthalianum, assembly GCA_019149425.1. Classification (NCBI taxonomy): domain Eukaryota; kingdom Viridiplantae; phylum Streptophyta; class Magnoliopsida; order Myrtales; family Myrtaceae; genus Psidium; species Psidium friedrichsthalianum. Next base: position 6,435 of record JAGVVM010006614.1, read on the forward strand.
TTCTAAAAATGTCCTCATTCATTGTACCAAATTTTCACCCGGTCCTAAAATTACTTAATTACTCTTTTGCCCCCAAATTTACGCATATAGGACAAAGAAATTCAAATTTGATTTGGCATTTCTTTTTTTTTGTTCTTCTTCTTTTTATTCTTCTTCCCCCCTTTTTGTCTTTTCCCACTGTATTAAAGCCTCCCACCAACTCTCTCTCTCTCTCTCTCTCTCTCTCTCTCTCTCTCTCTTTCTTCTTCACTCTGCCGTGCGCCTACCCCATGCCAACCACTCTGACCAATTGTCATTTTCCCCTCTTTTTCACTTATCCTTTCTCATTTTTACAAGAGCTGGGAGGACTTCATCCCTTTTTCCTTTTTCCTTTTTTTGCTGCTCGATTGCTCCTTCTTCTTTGTTTTTCTTCTTCTTCTTTAGCGGATACTAGCCTCGTCATTGCTGCTGTTGCTCTGCCACCTCCAGCCTTCCACAGCCCACCAAGCCACCTTACCAGCTGCTCTGTCGCGTACAGCAACCACCTCGTCGTCCTTGTCGCTGAGCCTGACGCCCCAAACGCACCTTACTACTGCTGCACCGTTGCTCCTCCTTCTTCTTTGTTAGCGGAGCTCACCATGCATCCATTGGCCTCGCTAAGAGCTTTGCCAGCTACTTCGACCTGTCGCCCAGTTAGCTGCCCGACGTCCCGTCGCTCTCTACTCGCGCGACCCCCATCTCATCACCCATCAACCTCAGCTTGTCCCATCACCATCATCACTATTCCTCCAGCTCAGCCCGCCATCGCCACTACTCCACCTCACCGTCACCGTCAGCTGTCGTCGCCACTTTCTCCCTGGCTCAAGCTCGTTTCGTCGTCGTCAACTCCCTTATTTCACACCGCCGGAGCTCCATCACAACCAGTCACCATCGTAGGCCCCAGCACCCATGAACCACCTCTGTCCAGCCCCTTGTTAGCCTCATCATGCTCTGCTTAGTTGTTCGAGGACCGTTGCACCATCGCTACTGCTCATCATTACTCGCCATCGCTCGCTGCCGCTTGGCGAAGTTTGCCGCCGTCCGTTTAGTTTAGCCAGTGTTTGTTTGTCATTGCTGACGTCGTTGTGAGTTAGGCCCTACCTTTCGGTTAAGTCGTTAATTGCATTCGGGAATTAAATAATCAGTTTAACTACGTGTTTAGGTAGACTAATTGTGGCTGGATTAGCTAGAGGCTGGGTTAGGTTAAATGGCTACAATTAAATAAGTAAGACCGAATAGCGAGGTAGGCTATAACTAGTTGGAAATTAGATTGCTTGATTGACCATACTTATTGATCACGAGTAAACGATTGGCTAGAGCCGAGTGGCCGTTGAATTATTTGACTGAATGGTTGGTAGTCGAAGTAGCTATTGTGGTTAGTTCGAATAATTGAACATGGTATGCTATTATTGTTACCAATTTCTTGAAGCTATCATCGACGTTTGACTGTCGAATGTTCATAGTGGACTATGTTTGGCTGCATGAAGATTTGGTTATTCGTGTCCAAGCATAAAGTATAAATTGATTTTGTGGTATGATCTGTGTATGTGGTCACATGATGGGTTTTAAATCCGTGCCAGTTGTATGGTCCATGCCAGTCATACAGTTTTCTCTATTAGTTATGTGTTGTGCCAGTCGTACGAATCTTACTGGCTATCAGATGTCGTTTCGAAAGTAAGGGACAACACTAGGTCATGCCAAAAACAACGCTAGTTGTAATGTTTAGTCACAACAATCATGTGCGATAACCCCTGTGATCGTTAATAATTAGAGTGCGAGAGAAATCTGGTATTAATTTGCTTTTCTAAAATGCTGGCTAATTGTTTGGAACATGTAACTATTATTTTTAGGCGAGTATGCTTATGTGAGATCTAAATTATGATAAGCTAGTACGTGATTGAGTGATATATTGTTGTTTAGGTTGCCTGAGCGAATCAACGCCTTAACCGGGCTTAGGTGATGACTCATTGAGATTCATTTCTCTCCCCGTTATTGTTACCATTTTCAGATTCTCAGTGATGCAGAGGCTCATAAAATTTGGAGTCGCTACTAACCGTCATTTTATATCTTGCCCCATCCTGTTCTAGGCACGAACCAGGTCTAGGAACAACACGTCACTATGATTTGGGCGGATGAGGGTTTGGCTACCTAGTAGCTCACCTCTTTAAACCCTGGTTCTTACATGTCGGTGATGTTTTCTATGGCCCACCCCGTGGATTTGAGAGGCTGCCCAACCCCACCTCTTTTGTTCCTGCCTAGGATCCGATGGACCTCGATACATCGAACGGAGAGGTAGTGGACCCTGAGACTGACATCGAGCTTGGCCCATCTATCGAGACCAACCCGTCCGATGCCTCGGACGACATCCCTATGTCTCCATAGTCGCAGGAGTATGGCCATCTGTCGCGACCCTCCCGAGATTTCCTGATCCCGAGGGAGTTAATGGATTGCTAGCCCATTTAGTGTCTGGGCTTAGCTCGGGCCCTCCCAGGCCCATACCAAATCGCGTCAGGAGGTTTTAAATCGAGGTTAACCTTAGTGTGGTCGGGTGGCATGTGAACGGTGTGCATGCCACGGAGTCGCGACCAATCATTTATTGGAGGGTATGACTGGAAACCATATCGAACGATTGGGAGAAATCGTTCGATCCTACGAAAACCAGAGATCTAGGTTCGGGGACTTAGTTACGCCAATATTGCTATCGGCGCCCTTTCGGTACCTAAGTTGAATGATTTCCTAATCTAAGGAATTCATACAGGCGAGATTGTGTAAGGTGGGTTCTAAAAATCTAAGGGTTCATGCAGATGGGAGTATCTATCCTATCAATCACAATCATAGAAATAAATGCGCAATTAAGGGGTCAATTCAGAGAGAAATCACATCAAAACCAGTCAATATAAGCAAAGGGAGTCCTAGGAAGGCCTGGGAAACAAACAATTGGATTCACGATGATTTAGAATAATTTAGGTCAGATCGACCAGAGGGGCAAGATGGTCATTTTGGAAGGCTCAGGAAGTCGGGAATATGAAAATGAATCAAACTACTTGGATGTGGCTTTCTCCTAATTTCTACAATTTTTTCTGAATTTTTCTGAGTTTTCGAATTTTTTGAGTTTTCTAAGACTTTTTAAGAATTTCTCATTTTTTGGAATTTTTGTTTTGATTTTCTAAAATTTTTCCTATTTTTTTTCGATCATTTTCTACATTTTCTAACAAATTTTCCAAATTTTTCTAAAATTTTTATGATTTCTTATTTTTCTACAATTCTCGAATTATTTAAGTTTTTATTTATTTATTTTTATTTATTTATTTTTTTATATAATATTTATTCATTTTGTTTATTTATTATTTATTACTATTTATTATCCTACATATTTTTTCGATTTTTATTTTTATTTTTTTTTATTTATTATTTTGTTTTGTTTTATTTATTTTGTTTTATTTTTATTTTTTTTATGTTTTTATTATGTTATTACTTATTATTTATTTTGTCTATTTTTTAGAATTTTATTTATTTTTAACATTTTCTGAAAATTTATTGTTATTATTATTATCTATCTTTTAGAATTTTTTATTATCATTTATTATTTTTCGGGATTTTTTATTTTTATATTACGTATTTTAGTTTTTTTTATTAATTTTTATTATTTTCCGGACCGGGTCGGGTTGACCCGGCCCGTCCGACCCGAAGGTCCAAACCTAAAACCCGAGAATTAAAACGACGCCGCTTCAGTTTCTACTAATTTTCTATCTTTTTTTAATTTTTTATTAATATTCTGAATTTTCTATTATTTATTTTTTTATTTGTTTATTTGTTATACGGACCGGGTCGGGTCAACCCGGCCCACTACCCGAGCCTGGCCCAAAGCCCACCAATTTGACCCGACGCAAAAAAAACGACGCTGTTTTGGTGTTTATTTTTGAATTTTTGAATTTTTTATTCTATTTTTTATTTCCGCCCAATTTTCTAATCTGAAGGCTGTAAAGGAGACACGTGGCGAACTCGCAGCCGCCGGATCTCGCCCTATTATTTGACCTAATTGATTTGGAACATTCGAGCTGACGTGGACACCACGCGGCGCCACGTCGGCGCCATCTTGACGTTGACCTGGTCAGCGTCCCTGCAAAGGAGATGATCGGAGCACTTCCGATCTCCGGCGGAGTGGTCGGAGACTCGCCGGCGAACCCAAAAAATGGTCAAATCTACGCAGAATGCTCTCGATCTTGTCCAGAACGCAATCGACTTCTCATTATCTTACACATGCATGACTTCCTGGATTTAAAAACTACCCAAAGTCGCCCATTTCAAACTCGGCAGAATGTTACTCCGACGACGAATCCAGGCGAGCTATTCCAATATCAAACAAACAGCATAATGCATCGGGAAGCACCACAGAAACATCAGAAGACTTAGCTGCATGATGGGAGGCGTTGATTCCGCGCAAAATGAGCTCACGAGCTCGCAGAAGGCCGAAGGAATCTCAAGACCGGCTCGGGCGTTTTATGCGATGAAAGTAGAAAACAAAAGCAGGAACGGAATCAGTGTGGCCACGGGAGAGTTTCAAGCCAAGAATTGCAGAAAATAACAGAGAAACACAAGATTCGCCATGGGAGCTCAGACTACCAGACGTTAATGGCAATTACCTGGTTCTGCGACGGAACTTCACGCGGGCGCAACTCCTTTCGCTCCTTGGACTATCAGGAAGCTTGTGGTGGTGACAATTGGGCTTGGTTTCCCTCTTTTTCCTCTCAATTGCCTCTCAAAACTTTCGGCCAAAGAACCCCAATTTTCGAGCATCCCTTTCCCCCTTTTATGCCCTGTTCGCACACCAAAATCCCCTAAAATCTCTCCATGAGAAAACCCATTAACCGAATGAAGATTTTCCCTTTGATCTATGCCCCAAAATCTTGGCAAATCGCCCTGTTTTTTCAACAAATTTCTCCCGGTTTCAAATCATGGCACACGCAGGGCTTCCGAGGAAGATGATGAAGTTGATCGGGTCGGGTCGGGTCGGATTTGGTCCGACCGACCGACCCAAGTCACTCATTTTATTGAAATTGACCCCAAATTTTTCACTTTTTCCAAAATTGACACCAGAATTGGGCTCAGGGGCATCAAATCTATTCGAAAATGGCATTTTCCCCAGAAATTATTCAATATTTGCGCAAAAACCCCAATTTTTGGGTTTGACCGGAGGACCCATTTTGTAAAATCAAAGTCCTAATGGCCTTTTTTTGCAAAAATTGTTGCCACCAATGGATTCAGGAGGTCAAAATCTAGGGGGTATACTACGAGATTAGTTTCCATCAGGATAAGGCTATACATGTTTACTTCTTACTACTCCAAGATATTACACCATTGCACAGCAAGAATACAAACCCGAAGGTAGATTTCCTCTCATCTAAACGTCTTCCTCAGTCAACGTCAGTATAGCCTTCAAGGCATAGATTTCTACCTTGATAACTCAGCAAAAATGAATAGTACTTTTCAGATACCTTAGGATTCTCTTGACGGAAATCAAATGTGCTTGACCTGTATTAGATTGATACCTACTTACCATTCCAATTGTATAACAGATATCAGGTCTTATATACATTATAGTGTTTATTAAGCTTTCCACAGTACTAGCATATGGAATACTTTCCATTTCTTCATTTGCTTGTGGAGTCTCAAGACACATTTTGTGGCTCAGACTTCACCTCTTACAATAGGAGTAGCTTTGGTTTTACAATTTTGCATATGAAATCATTTAAGGACTTTATCTATATAAATCTCTTGTGAAAGAGATCACAATCTCTTTGAACCATCTCTTGAAATCTCAATTTCAAGGACATATGTAGCTTCACTATACTTCATCTCAAAATTGGAATATAACCAATTCGTGACTGTAATAAAAAACTCCATATTGCTCCTAGCATTTAGTAAATCATCAACATATAATGATAAGATCACAAAATGACCTTTGGACCTCTTGATATATATGCAATTATCTTCATTAATCATCTCAAAATCATTTACCAATATGACTTTATGAAAGCGTATATACCATTATCTTGAAGACTACTTGGAGTCATGTATTGATCTTAATAGTTGACATACTTTTTATTATTGGACTTTAGTAACAAACCTAACAGGTTGTTCCATATAAAAACATTCTTATTTTCCATTGAAAAAAGTAGTCTTTACATCTATTTGATGTAATTCAAGATCCACACTAGCCATTATTACCAGAATAAGACGAATTGAGCTGAATCTCACCGCCAAAAAAAAAAAAGAAACCTCTTCATAATTAATTCATACCTATTGATTATGCTCTTTCGCTATAAGGTCAGCCTTATATCTTTCAATTGAGCCATCAGTCATATACTTTATTTTGAGAACCCACTTGCTCTCGATGGCTTTGTGTTCTTTCAGAAGATCAACCAATTCCTAAACTTGATTTGATTTCATTGACTCTATATCTCCTTCCATTGCTTGTATCCAATTTTCCTTATCAAGGCAACTCAGTGCCACATTTACAGTCCTTGGCTCATCTTCTTATGGAGCAACCATATGGTCTAACCATAAAAGCTTCCCTTTCAAAGTCAAAATATTGACAGAAAATGCTTTTGTGACTTGTTCACCATACAAGAGATTGCACGCTTAGTACATCATACTCCATTACGCTCTCACTCGAATTAGATAACGACGATATCTTCACATCAAGTGGTTATAATTGAGACTGGTTCGAAACAAATTTCTCACTTCTGATATTGCTCCCACTTGGATGAGATACCTTAGTAAAATCATTATCACTATTTAAGACTTCAAATAGAGAATAGTCTTTACCTATCTCGCCCTTTTTCAAAAATTCATTCACTAAAAATGTGTCATCTTGTGATTCAAATTCAGTTACACTTCCACTTTCCTGCTCACCTATAAACACGTTCTCTTTCAAGTGCTCTTAGTATCTCATGACAATACACATTTTGTATTTAGAGCCCAATTTTCCATACCTATGGGAGGACTCATGTCTATAGGAAGTACATCCCCAAGGTATAAGAAGAACTCAAATCTTATTTTCAATTTGTCCACAACTCATATGGATTGGAGGTAACTGATTTAGAACGCACACGGTTAAGTATATAGATAGCAATCAACATAATATCACCTCAAAAATGTGATAAGCAAATTAGCTTGTGCCATCACAGACCTAATCATTTTCATTGTCCTGTTTCTTCTCTCTGCAACTTCATTCTATTGAGGAATCGCTAGAATGGTTAGTTGTCTTTCTATTCCTTTTTCATCACATAAATATCTGAACTGATCAAATAGATTTTCTCAACCTCGGTCGGATCATAACACTTTTATTTCATGTCCGATTGATTTTCTACCAAGCTCATAAATTTCTTAAAGCAACTCATACCTTGGACTTATGAGGAATCAAATCGATATGACCGAATCGAGTATAATTATATATAAATGCGATGAAATAAATAACTCTATGCCTTGCTCTCACATTCATTATACCACATATGTCTATATGGATCAAATGCAAAGGAAATTCAGCTCTTGTTTCTTTTCCAAATGATTTTTGCGTTGTTTTTTTCCTTTAGGCACTGCTCAAAATAGGTAAATTGACTTTTTCAATACTGCCCAATAAGCCCTTTTGGCTAATCAAATATTTGCTGCTCGCTAATATAAACATTTATTCACATCATTACAAAAGATGTAAATAGGGAACAAACATGAATATTATTGTACTCAACAATTAGCATTATAAAACCATCTGGAAAATATCAAAAATAATAATAACTTGTCCCCAACAACAAGTCAACACCATCGTTATGAAAGTTCAAATTGAAACCAGGTTTAACTAATCTTAACATGGAAACTAAATTCCGTCGAGTTTTTGGAGCATATAACACATAATGTAGGAACATGGTGCAACCACCGCGCATATTCAATTGGCAGGTACCAATCCCTTTAACTTTCACTTAGGAATTGGTTCCCACATTTATCCATTTTGCTTCATGTGGAACTTGTTGAAATACCATGAAAGTATTTCTATCCTTCGCTATATGGTCTGTGGCCCATAAGTCTACAATTCACAAAGAATGAGATTTAGTTATGAAAACTAAATTGGAGACATAAGTAACACTCTCAAGTGTAGAAAGGGTTTCTACTTCCTTATGCTTACCATAGTAACGAGGAAATTAACCCTTCTTGCCATTGTAAAAATATTTCACTTTTGATATGTTTTCGTTGAAGGACACTTTCCTTTCCCATGTCGGTTAAACTTCGAATTCTATTATGAAGAATCTATTCCCTTGTCTTTCCACTTCTTGAACTCACCTTGATGCTTATGCTTGGAGCTTCAAGCCCTATGTGAGCTAGAATCAGCATAACAAATGTAGGTTTCTAGTTTAACCGCTAGAAGGCGGTCCACCTCTAGTTCAAGGCAGCGTATAGCATCCTCAAAAGTCTTTACTTTTCATTGTGAATGAAGTTGATTTTCATATGCACACAGCTATGAGGTAAAGAACAGACTACTACTTGCACTTGCTACTTATCAGTCAAAATGTGACCTGCATCTTATAATTCACTTATCATGTTTGACACATGCCACAAAAGTTGTTTCACATTTTACCCATGAGGCATCATATAAGTTTCAAACCTTATAGTCATCTGCCTCAACTTAGTGACCAATGTCTAACCAAACTTAGTTTTTAATGCTTCCCACTTGACTTTGGAATTTTCATGAATGTTTGAACTCACACATAAAACAATTTTTCATACTACTCAGCAACATAATGTGAGCAATAGAGTTCATCTTTTTTCATGCAGCAAATGCCTATTTATACTTTCTATGCTTTGTAGTATTTTCATCTTCAGGTTCTTCCATAATTAGGTTAAGAGCTTTTAGTGCTTCTTGCCTTTTTTTTTAGCATATACTGGATTCTCATATTCTCGTTTTCATAATTTTTGCCGTCCAAGTTCTCTCATTTGTTAAGTTCAGCTACGATATTCTAAAATACTATAGTCATTATATCTGAACACAAAGTTCTATAGACATGTATTCACGAATTATCAATACCTAACATTTATGTATCTATTTTACACTAACTAATTATATTAATGAATAATTTCATATAAGGTCTTAGATTCGAAAGTTCACTATGTTCGTAATCATTGTCTAAGAATCCTTATTTGAAATTACCATTAATATAATCATTTATTTAAAATTGAGTTCACTAAAGTTACTAAAACTTTTTAGATTTCCTCACTCAAATAAAGGATCATAAATAATACAAAGATCCCTTTATCTTGTAATCATAACATGGCATAACATGATATGAACTAACATACAAATAATTCATGCTTCAAATCAAAGCCAAATTGCGGAATACAAGATACAAATAGCAAGTACGTCAAACTATATACATGCTATCAATAAAACATGCTCTACGTAATCTCTATGTAGATATCCACATATAAGCCTTATTCTGTATTTTTCAAAAAATAGAGAAAAATAGGCAAATATACTCGAGAAACGCCCCAAAATTTGCGTATCATGGATTTCATACATATTTTCATAACTTTAAATACATCAAAACATGATCAAATGATATACCAAATTGAAGATAATTTCAGGACGAATACAACAGTACCTCACACGTCCACATCAGAGCTCAAACGTGCTCTCACGAGTCGATCAAAGTTTCTACATTGACTAGTAAACGATCAAAGTTAACTTTAGGGACCAAATTGCAATTTCAAAAAATTCTAGGGACCAAATTGTAATTTTAAGAAAGCTCAAGGACAAATTGCATTTTTGAGAAAATTTAGGGACTGAGTTGAAATTTTTGATTGAGGACTAAATTGCAATTTTTAGAAAGTTAAGGGACCAAACTACAATTTTAGAAAGTTTGGGGACAAATTGCAATTTTTAGAAAAGTCAGGCTCAACTGGGTTAGGACTGTTCGAAACTGGGTTTAGGATACGCCGAACCGGGTTTGGAATACGCCAAAACGTGTCTAGGGCACACAACACGCACCGCACACATGGGTGCGTAAATCTCACCTGCACCGGACCCCTCCGACGCGTGGGTCACATGCGGATCCATCTGGCCACCTCCAGCGACGATCCACCATCAAAATGATCGTATCGATAATACGAACCTGTTCGTATGTTTAAAACCAAAATTTATTGAGTGAAATTTCTCGAAAAGGTGACGTTTTGCCTCGGCCTCAATGGACCCGGTCTCGTCGTGGTGCATGGTGCGCGTGCAGGGCCTTCCGGTGTCACCTCATGACAATCGATCCCTCTAAATTCTCGTCTCGCCAAGCCCATTCTGACTATGTGTTCGAAAAACATTTTTGTTTTATAGAAAGTCACGAATAAATCGTGAACTGTACCGACAAAAAATGGGTCTTTCTCTTCAATTTCATTAATAAAACACAAACTATGAAGAAACAAGAACTTCTACACTCTAATATCAATGAAGGAAACCAACCCCCTAAACATATGCAGCGAATTACATGAAAATAATGAGCCCAAGATCTTACTTGAGTCTCTGATTGGATAAGTATATTACATAAAACGAATATACATCGATTTCCACATATTAAGTGTTACTGTTGCAATCCCTTGAGAGATTGTTCTTTGTCCGTTTGACGATTGGGAGAGTTCATTGTTCGTTCGTTCTTTATTCTCGTTTTCTCTCGTAAAACGTTTAGAAGAATGTAACTTCATTTATGTCAATATAAGAACATGTCTTTTCACGTTCAAAATAATAACCGCCTTTGGCAGTTTATCTAAAAAGGGGCAAAGGCTATGATAGCCTACATGGCCGAACCACGGTCTTTCCCATGAATCCCAACACACACAGCATAGCAAAACAATTGCGGTGACTGTTACTGCCATGAGTGATTCAATCTTGATGTGGGTTGGCTTCCGGATCAACAGGATCAGATAAAGATCACCTCTGCTTGCGTTGAGGCTCGTCGGGACCGCAGCAACTCCCTGAGCAACTTGCCTTCTTCACACATGGAATTAGGTCGGATCGTCATCTTTTGTAGGTTCGGCGAGCTAGTAAGGATAAACTTCATCAATCCCAGCTCTGCCTCACTGCCAGAAATCCCACCCACCGATACAACTTGTAGTTGTTCTAGCCAACACACATGGTGGTCTTCCCAAAAGTTGGCCATTGTCCCGATCCTTGTAGTCTGTTGATCCTTGGCACGATTCTTTGTAACGATCAAAGAGAGACTTTAACATAGAGATGCGTAGAGAGAGAGAGAGAGAGAGCTTAATATGGTCATTTTATCAAAAGAAACAGAGAGCTTAATTTGTCTATTTCCTTTATTATGATGCCCATATTACAATATATATATATATATATATATATATTATGAAAAGGATTATTATTATATCGTGATTCATTTTTAGAATGCATAAATTTAATCACTATAAAGTACAGATAAGCTCTCTTTCCTCAAACCAATGATCCAGAAGCACCAAGGTAACATCATGATCACCGAAATCAAATCAAATCAAATTTACCAAATATATATTCTTAAACTTGATACAAAGGAATAAACACTCTTCAGATACCCGTTTATCTTTCATATTGATGAACAACTATGCTAAATGGGAAAGGATTCATCTATTTATTTCGGTATGACATGTTATAGCATACGACTTATTTAGCAAAATCCACTTACACTACAGTGATAGGTCATTGTACTTTAATTTGGTTCACTATGTCTTCAAATTTTTTTTTCCAACTAATAAAACATGTGAATAAATAACACAAATAACTAAATGAGATCTGTGATAATAGTTTCAAAGAAGTACTGGATTAGTCTGCTAGATGCTAATCTCATTGATCATACTCACCTGAAACTCTACTTGTTTCAACTGAGGTGAGCTTCCAATCAGGCAAATAACAGTCAAAATCTCCTCCACATTATTGAAGTCTATGCATGTGAAGAGGTAATTCAAATGTAGTAGTTCACTAGGCGGTGTCTGCAGAATATTTCCAATAGCCAAAGCCTGCACAAATCAGCCAAAATCAAGTGTTGATAGATGCCGAGGTTTGTTAAAGAACCAACATACTTTCATCCCAAAAAAATAATAGTGAACAGAGTCCTAACAAGATTTCAGAATTTGTACCTTCAGTGAGTAATTTTCAAGCTTGAGACTCTGAATTTTGGGCAGATTTCGGAAGAGTTTGTGCAAATTGCTCGAGTTGGCATTGTCAGGTCCATGTATATTAGTAGTATCGTTAGAGAAACCTATCGTGACTGACTTCAAACTGTTCATAACACCGAAGGCTACATCCTGAAAAGCTCCTTGAACATTAAGCCACTCAAGGTTGCCAGCTTCAAGATTAACTTGCGTAATCCCCTTTACTTTCTTCAAATACAAACGTTTTAGTATGGGGCAGCAAGAAATCAGAGCCTCAAGCTCGTCCGGAGACAGCTCAATGTACCGAAGATCCAAACTTTCCAACTTCTTGAATCCTTCAAACGTCGATGGAATTTTCACCAAACATCTGTACAGTTCCAAATGAGTCAGGTCCTGACAATTAAATAAGGAGGTGGGAATCCTGTAAAACTGCCCTTTCCAAATGTCGAGTATGATTTCTTTAATGGAGGCTCTGGACAGACGAAGAATCCACTGGTCAATGTCACTAGTAGCACAAAATTCTTTGTGAGAAAGCTTGAACTTCTGTATTGGGCCAATATGAAGCAAGAGGACCTTGTCAATTATCTTCACCAAGTTTTCATGTAGACATGGTTGAGGGGGGGAATCCCTGGTACATTTGTCATCAAACACAAGCTGTGGAATAGAGGACCATTTATACCTCCACTTTGTCGACAAAATACTAGTCCTCACCGCGTCTTTAATCGGTAAGCGCGACAAGATTTGGTCTGTTAAGTGCCCCGGTAGCTGGCTGATCTTTTCTAACTCGTTCGTCATTCTTATTGTCACCTGCGATACTTTAGAATTTCAGACAAATAGTGATGCATTGGAAACTGTTAGACCAGAGAAATTGAGAAAATCTAATGAGATTCTAAGTATAAGATAAGGAATATATAGACTAACAAGGAAAACGAAGGTAGTAAATCTTAAGTACAAAAATGGATGATTACTCACAATTGAAAAAAACATATCTCCTAGTCTTAACGTAGCTTTCAAGATAAAAAGATGTGGAAATAAGTAAAAACTGTAATCTTCGAAGATGTACACTCCACATTAACTTTTTTCTTTTCTTTTGGCCATCAATTGGGATTCCCTACTATGCATGGTAACTTACTAAAGAAGTAACTGTCATGAGTGTGTAGGATGCATTTTCTATATTGAAATCTCGATAATTGGATCAAGTGGGACTCATATGAAATTGCAAAATCCAAGGGTCTAAATTCTGTGAGTAGATGCACGGAGGTAGAAATGGTCCTGTCGCTCACCGGAGGAATTGTTCTTGCTTAGCGATGGATTTGGTCAGCCTATATATATATATATATATATATATATATATATATATATATATGAAGTGCAATTGTGTGGAGCGAAAGGAAAGTAGTAAATGCAAGAAGGGGAGCAGTTAAGCGGAGAGATAGGGAAACAAGGGAAGCCGGTTTTAAAGTGGAAAAATGAGAAAAGAGGCAAAGGGCAACCCCTTGTGTAACAAGTTACTTTCTTTATAAACTCCTTTATCAACAAGTCTCTGAAAGAGTCTTCCTCCCCTTTTCCAACTCTGTCGCCTTCTACTTTTCTCATAAGTAATAATTGAAATTGTGCGGTGCGGGCCTCCAACTTTAATGTATCATCAATATCGCTCCGAAAGTGGCGCCCCTCATTTCCCTAAAGGTCAGTTCTAGAACCTCCAATCACGGCCAAAGATGATTTAGAATTTCAGACAAACAGTGATACTTTAAAATTTCGGACAAACAGTGACGAATTCAATACAAAAAGTAAATTAAAAACTCTAATGTAATTCTAAGTATAAAATAAGAAATATATGAACTCTTAAGAAGAAGGATTGTACTAAATCTTAAATATGACGAAGGCTAGCTAGTCAAAATCGGGGAAAACAAAAAAAGAAGGTAAAGTTCGGCTCAAAATAATAAAAGAATAGGTAAAGTTCGGCCATATTTGCGACATTCTAGGCACGCCACCTACTTCTTAATTACACATTTTATTTTAATTTGATATTACTTATATAATAGAGGGCGCATGCGAAAGCTTAACATAAAACAAGTGAGGCCAACATACAAGTGCATGCAGTAGAGTAGACATGCCTAAAAGGTACAGCCTCATTAGGTTCACTAACCCGTACCAAATAAAAAAAAATCGATCCACACACATATCAATGACCTCCGGATACCACAAAGGACTGATTTTATTTATGCATATATACATACATATATACATATGTATGTATATATGTATGTGTGCGTGCGTGTAGATACTCGTTTATGTACATCAATCCTTTAAAATCTAAGACTAAACTAAGAGGAATTAAAAGAAGAGCATCTACTCCTGAAACTAACCAATATCTCATTTGGCATGCTCCGACACCATTACTATTATCCTGAGTCATGGGAACCTAAATATCTGAAAAAGGTTCAACAACGAAAGAGCAAGCCGAAGCTCAGCAAGTAGTGTTCCTAATCAAACCACTAAATAATCGATTGCTCGTTCACTCAAATCAAGTCCAAATAAACCACAGTACACCACGAAAATGGCAATGCAAATATATTGAAGCTGATGGTTAATCAAATATCAAATAGAGACAATATTCACAACACAAAGTCTCTAGGATGTCACCCTACAGCTCACGACTGAAGCCCTTGATAATTTTCCCTGATTCCATTCACGAACAACCCAGTGGAGAACAAGACAATTAGAACCCAATTCAAGTCACTCAATGCCCCGTTATGTTGAACTATCCCTTAATTTCACTTCCACAAATCACTTGGGTGCACAATTGATCCCTCCATAGCTCACGGCTCAACCTCTTGTAGGTTAAGTCTCTAATTCAATCTGCCCATAATCAAATAAAACCATTTAATCAACAGCACCAACAAGCAAATCACGTGCTTCACCCATCAACTTCCAAGGTCCATGGCCGAACCGCCCCATAACTAGTGCAACTATGATTCCCTTAAAACCAACGACATACGGAACGATCAGCTCATGTATTTGAGGTACCCATGTCCTAAAGATGCTATATCAAGCGAACAACTAGACACGCAGTGCTGTCTTCCTCACTATGCAACCAAATCTACCATTTGGTATACCTATTTTCAAGGACAACAATTTTTCGCTAGATCGAACTATTAATGGACCGCCTAGTGATAAGGTTTAGAGGCTTGCTTGCCTTAGATCGATGTACGAAGAAGATGGAGATCAAATCGCCATGAAGCGGAGCTCGGGTTCCTCCCCTTGCTTCGCACCGCATTGGTCAACGAGAGGAAACAAGGACAAGCAGGTTGGGTTCAGTTGAGTTGAGCGCGAAAGCTTCACTGACTCGCCATCGCCTCGTGGCGTCGTCGGCTCAAGAACGAGAGGGGGAGGAGCTATTCGGCGGAGTCGCGAAGCAAAAATAAGAAGGACGGAGAGCAAGAAGAGAAGAAGGAAAGTGAGGGAGCTGCCAACTTTCTTCCACCGAAAAAAACAATAGAGGGAGAGAGAGTGAGGTGGGTTGAGGGGGAAAAGGTAAGTGGCATGGGGGAAGACGCACATGGGCAGGAGTGTGGGGGGTTTAATTAAAGCCTTCACAGTTTAAACACGCATTAAATTTGCGTTTGGATTATTTTCGTACTCTAATGTTAAATAATATCAATGATCCGTCCATAATACCACGCCCAATAATATTTTTGTTTTGGATAAATCCACCGCGCCAAAAATAATAACATCCCTCAAAATTATAACCCTTATAATTCAAAACCCGATATTGACTAATTTGCTCGTAGAAATGTAAGTTGTCACAATATTACTCACACCGGATGAATTGTTCTTGCTTAGCGATGGAGAAAAAAGGAAATGCTATAGTGCAGAGAGGAGTAGTGAAAGTTGAGAGACGGGAACCAGTTAAGCCGGTTGGCTTTTTAAAGTGGAAAATTTCGAAGGAGGTAAGGGGCAACTCCATCTGCAAATCGATTACCCCCGCGCCCCTCCTGAGATGGTCTCGACAGGTTCGAACCGCGGCCGGTTCCGGATCACACGAACCGGCGGTTCCAGCCGGTTGCAGGCCCGATTCTGGTTTTGAACCCACGGTTTCTTCACCCTGTTCATATAAATCGTTTTTCTAAATAAAATTTATGAAATACAAAATAACTTTTTAAATAATGATTATGAAATAAAAAATAAATTTTTTACAAAATAATGAATATATGAAATAAATATAAAATTATGAAATATAAAATTTAACAATACATTGTAATGCAATTTGGGATCGCGGAGAAAAAATGGGGATGGAGGAAAGGACTATGAGCTTGATGATTATCATTAGCGCACCATTACATATCTTTGGCAGATAGAAGAATCAAAGTTCTTGCGTTAGTCTCTTTTACCTTTGGTACACCCCATACTTATCTCATAGTGCAGTCGTCGTATCCGTGGTGGTATCTCCCATACATTGAAAGAATTTGGATTTCATATGTTGCGATCACATCCTCTACTATATCGTATGCCAAACCATTTGTGTCCACTCATCGACATCAAGCTTGAGACTCAACTGAATCCGGAGCTGAATCTTGAATTGTCGTGTCATTCCCAAAATATTACCGTCACAGTGACTAAATGCTTGTTCAACCCTAAACTGTTGAGTGCAATAGGTTGCTAAAATCTCTTTTGTGCAATGGAGTTACAGTATTGAAATTGTGATTTTTGGAGGGGGAATGACTATTTCACGCACTGTACAACAGAATAATATTTGAAATCCAGGTACATTCAGAATTTGAGAAATCTCAATATAATAGTGGTTATAAATCCTAGTTCGGAAAATATTTCCCATTATTCCCTTTGTCTTTTTGCCTATTTTCTTAGATTTCTAGACCGGCTCTAATCTAGCATGCCTGCAATCTGTATGTCACAGCGTTGAGCAAGAGTTTCACTATACATTAACTTATTATATCTGATTGCAAAAGCATCATTATAACAAATTCTACTATGATAATTTCTTTAAACTTTGGGAGGGAGAAGGTGAGGTGAGTTTAAGGGGGGGGGGCGGATTTGACTAGCCTGGTGCGTGGGTGCTGTATGGGGGGGGACGCGAAATCAGGAGGAGATGAAAGTAGGAGAGGAAGGAAAATAGAGGGCCGGAAGAGGGGAATGGGAAAAAAATACACGGAGGGGAGATGGGGGGGAAAAATCCACGTTCTTTACCCTTTATCGGTCTCAGCAAAAAGGATTTAACTAAATACATATCCAATGGGAAAAAAAATTTTTGCAAATTATCGGCACATCTTCGCCAAGTGCCACTCATCATGGTCTCATAAAGAGGGGTCAAAACCTCACTTTTCATAATACCCAAACTTTTTTTTTTTTGTTTTTTTTCCAACAAACGTTTCAAAGTTTTCAACTTTCGTTTACGCATCTCTCTCTTGATTTGGAACTCCTCGTTTTTTGGTCGTCGCTTAACCGACGCCTCCTCGACCGATTGATTACACGAAGGCTCGCATGAGAGGCGCCGCCAATATCCGACCCCAACAAAATGAAGTAAAGCTGTATTTCTCCCTCTCGGCTCAAGTCCCTTGTCGCACACTCTCCATCGCCACGACCCGGCTTTGGACAGCCCACACCATGGAGGACTCACACCCGCCGCCGCCGAAACCACGCCCCCCTCCTCCACAGCCGGTGGCGCCGCCACCTCCGCCTGAATAACGCGCCTCTCCTCGTAGCTCATCCGGCGCCGTCGGCGACCTCGGCACCTACCATCCCCATCGTCCTGACCCTCACCTGGTCTCCCAACCTCGACCTCTCACACCCTCATCCTTCACCGCCCTCTACAACGTTCCACCGCTCTCCTCTTCGGCATCCCATGCCCGTCCATCCATGAAGTCCATCGCCAAGCGTCCGCCGTCTCCCCGAGAGCTACCGGCCAGGCAACCGTAGGGAAAGGGAGAGGAGAGGGAGGGAGGGAGAAGGAAGGAGGGGGGAGAGGGAGGAAGAGGGGGGGAGGCAGGGAGAGATGGCAGGGAGGAGTGAGGGAGGAGAAGAGGAGGAAGGTACACCGGGCGAAGCGGAGGGGGGATAGAGAGAGGGGGTAAGCGAGGGGGGATAGAGGAGAGGGGGGG
>JAGVVM010006616.1:0-19330 GCA_019149425.1 Psidium friedrichsthalianum
TTTTCTTAAATTTTAACATTTATTTTTCAATATTAGAATTATGAAAATTGGGTCTCTGTCATTGCATCATTGTGAGATTTTGTTTTAGCTTCATCTATGTACAGAATCACTTTATATTAGATTTGTTTCTGTGTTTAGAATTTTCAGCTTTTGCATTAAACAAATGCAATGCAACAGAGAGAGAGAGAGAGAGACCTCAATTGAGAAGCAATCAATGTTCAATACTTCGTCGCTTAAACTATCTTCCTCGGTGCCCATTTGACTATCTTGTAAATCTTCTGTTTCACTTGAACTATCCTCCTCAGTGCTCGTTGGACTATCTTCATACCCAACTTCGTACAGTGAATCTGGATCCAGCAAATGACCGTGTAGAAAAATCCCCAAATCTAACTCAACGATGTCCATGTAGAATGTGTTCAACGGAATTCTACTTAGAGATTTGCAACCGGTCGCACTTAGTTGACTCATTTTTCCTGGAATCTTGGGGATCTCTTGTAGTTGTTGGCAATCAGACAAATACAAACCTTTCAAGTGATATAGTTTCTCGCATGAGGGAACTTAGTAAAATTGTTTCCCGACAAATCCAAAATTCTAAGCGGGGAAAACAGGAAAAATTCTCCAAGAACTCTACTTCTGATAGATGGCACATTCCAAGGTTCAACAGTGATAACATAGGAAATCCCGTTTTTGTATGAGGATCACTTGAATCCTCCTCCAACTTTGGAAACTTGATTAGTTTTGAGCAGCCACAAAGCCCCAATTGGAGAAGATTTTGCAACTTGTAAATGCTAGATGGAAGGATTACCAATTTCTCGCAATAATCTAACTGCATTTCCTCGAGAGAGACAAGATTTTCTATGGATGCAGGAAGTTCCTCAATTGAAGTCCGTGGTAAATAAACTTGTTGCAAGCTATTGTTTTTATTTGGAATATGAGGGAACCTTTGCAATTTAGAACACCCACCTAAATTTAACTTCCGTAACTTGCCATGATAGGCAATTGATTCGTGGGCGCGCTCCAAGTTTTCGCAACAAGAGAGATCCAATTCCTCAAGAGTTGGAGTACAAGAGAGGTCCGGCATACAAATCAGTGACTGGCACAAGCTGAGGTTAATGAATTTCAATTTTCCAAAGCTCTGCAAGTCAAAAGAGAGAAAATCAAAAGAATAATAATCATAATTTCACCACGCACTAGAGTGGCCAAACCGTCTTCCTTAGCTTTTGTGTTTTAGCTACATGTACGTCGGTGATGTGTAAGAACTCAAAGTTTACTGTAGGGGACATTATCAAAAAAATTTATAAATCTATTGCAATTGTGCTAATTCAGTCTTGAACCTTTTTTTTGTAATTTGGTCATAAAAATTTTTGCAATTGTCCCAATTCAATCCATTTGGCCAGCTGGCACTGACATGGTGCCCTTAGCACTGATGTGGAAAATTTTTAATATTTTTCGAATTTTCAAATTATTTAGATATTGAAAGTACTTTGAATCCGTGCTATAAGATTTCAGGATCCTCTCTTGTGATTTGAAGAGTATGGATATAACATATTTTCCTGATCTGCAAGTTTGTTTATAATATTTTTAAGAATGCATTGATATTGATCAAAATTATGATAATATTGTTGCTCATTTGAATTTCGTATTTTAGGTAGGTTACATTTTCTAAACTTGGATGTTATTCAAAGTCATCCTAGGCCTCCTAGCTATAAACAACCTCTTGGTTCCTCATTGTAAACACGGTTAATTTCATGAGTGATCAAGAGAGTGTTGTGTCCTTGAAGTGGCTTACTGAAGTGGTGGTTCGGCTAATGGTGGCCTAAATTACCCTCCAACACAATCCACGTTTGTGGGACCGATGACCAGGACAGGAAAATTGAAAGATAATGAAGTTGTCTCGTATGAAGCATGGGAAGAGGATAAGGACACTACAAATATCATAATTTTTATACTGTACTCATTTGGATGTCATAAACTTTTTTAACCAATCGAGATCCACAATTTTAAAGAAGAATGCCCACTTAAGTGCCATAGCTCTCAATCTATCACTTAAGTGTCAAATTGTTTTGAAAAATAGCTCATCTTAGTGACAGAAACCCGATGTGGCATAGCACTGGCGAATGTTTCTAAAAAGTTATAGAACTCAAGTGATTGGAAAAAAAAATATTACCAATGTGCTAAACTTACTAATTTAGACATTTGTCTATGGATCCACCATGCAAGTAATTGTCTGAGGTAGGCTTATTTCACTAAAATATGAAAGGTCGTCCTACATGTGAAAAGTTAGTGGCAAATTTGGGAGATTTCCACGTTTGATAAAACGAGCCTTAAATCTTATTTGAGTAAGTTACCAACGTTTATTTGTTGTTTCGATATCACCAAAGATTATAATGATTTGGCAATATTTGTTTGCGGGACCTTACCGAAATGTCAACTTTACTATCTTTTATAAAACTACTAATTCTGGTTTGAGTCCTTTTACCAATGTTTATTTGATTTTTGGAATAACCAACCGTTTTTTCCCCTCAATACTATACAATATTTATCTGTTCGAGTTACCAATGTGTTGAATCCGCAATTTTTTTTTTCAGAAAATCACCAATTTTTATTTGAGTCACCATTAATATTTTTCTTTAGTGTTTTGAAATTATCAGCCGCTGTTATAATCTATTGATGTTTACTTTCCAGCTTACCAATTTGTTTATCGCTTCTAGAAAATTACCAACTGTTATTTGAGTCCACTTACCAACGTTTATTAGATCGTTTTTAGAAATTAAAGTCGTTTCTATAGTTTACTAATATTATTTGTTGAAGTTATCGATGAGTTACACTAACTCTTACACTAGCTTACCAACTAATCCAATAATTTACTAACAATTATATGTGGAGATAATTTAAGAACTCTTACATGAAACTATCAACGGATATTTGAGTCAACTATCGATATTTATTTGACAGTTTCAAAAGTACCAACCATTCCAATAATTCACTAACATTTGTGGCAACTAACCAACTAGAAAGGTTAATATTTCATATCCAATATTATCAGCTCTTATTTGAGTTAATTATCAATATAATTTAATAGTTTAAGTACCCACTGTTTCAATTGTTTACCAAAGTTAATTTGGAAAGTTTGCTATCATGTCAACAATATATTCTTATATGAAATTACCAAATCTATTGACTAATAACCAACATCATTACAATAATTTACCATCATTTATTTGTGGTGATTAAGCTACATAATATTATTAGAGTCACTTATCAACTTTTATTTGATTGTTTCAAAAGGATGAACTATTCATATAATTTGCTACATTTTCTTGGGGAACGTTCCAACTTGTTCAAGGAACAATCAAATAGACTTTGATAAATGGGCTGAAATAAAAATAGGTAATGTAAGAGTTGGGAACGTTAACGTGCACGATAACATCTAAAAATTAAATGTTGGTAAATTATTAAATTTGGAAGCGATCTCGAAACCATAAAATAAACATCATCAAAGGAATCAAATAATCGTTAGAAAAACTAAAACTTCATGTTAACCTACAGCGTGAGGAGTTGGAAAATCATTCAAATTAATGATGGTAATAGTTAGTGACTTTAGTACGATGGTAACTCTAGCAAATAAATACCCATAAGTCCTTGAAATAATTGGCAATTTGAATATAGTCAAATAAGAGTTAGTAAATAGACTCATATAGGAGTTGATGAGTTTTTATAAAAGTTAGTTATTTTAATACGCTGGTAAGTTGCACAAGTAAAATTGGTTACTTACAAAAATTAGTTTGTAATCTATAATAACGAAATAATTGTTGGTACTTCCAGAAAAATTTTGGTGACTTACTAACACATTTCCAGGCTAAATAAATATTGTTGTTTCCATAAAACTATTGGTAACTTACTAACATGTGACGCAAAATAAGTTGCCGATCAAAATTTAGTTACCAATGATTTTGAAATTTACACGATAAGACATTACTAGCATGAAACAGTATATTGTACTTTCACGAACGGTTGTGCTAGAATTTGCATGACATAATGATGTTATTACATCTTTAGAGTTGGCTTTAACTAATTAAAACAAAACAATGAATTTTCTCTGAAGGTTTGTTTGTAGTTAAATATGAATATCGCACTTTTAAAAATTTCTAATATAAGATGGAGCAAGCTCAATCACATCGATAGAATTGCTGATTCTCTTCGAATTCATTAAATTTCATTATGACATTCTAATATTTTACCTAGTACACTACTTGAAACTTAACAAGCAAAGGAGATATACCTATTACCATCGGAAGAGTTATAAAGACGTGGCTTCACAATTCTCTGAATGGAAGGATCTTTAAAAACATTTAGACTACTGCCAACTATATGTCAAAAAACTACAAATCAAATAAAATATTTCATGATGGTTTGAGCTCAATTTTGGCGTTTTTCATATATGTATGATTTTTTTAACTTTCATCCCTGCAATTTTTAAATAAAGTCCCTATAGTTTTCATTTTTCTAATCAAGTCCTATTTACAAAAGTTGTGTAATCAAGTCTCTCTAGTATAGTGGCAGTTGAACAACCGCGTATATGATGTGGATTAAGTAGTGCACATACATGGGCACTCTTAGAATTAGCTTAAAGCGGAAGCTAATCAAACAACTTATGGTTTCGACAAAAAAAAAAAAAAACAGCCTATGGCATCTCCTACCATTCACTATCCATGGGGGGTTTCCATGCAGGCAATATTCAATCAACGTCACACTCCGGCATTCTCCAATGGCCACATAGGCTGGATTTGATGCTAGACAGACTTGATTAGACAATTTACGTAAGTAGAGTTACTCGATTAAAGAAATTTAAAAACATGGACTTGACAGCCTACATTTGATGCTTTAATATGTAAAAAGAATAAAATCAGTGTAGATGTTTTCCTAAATACAATATAAACATGATGAGATTTGAGATGTATAGTTATAAGTAGTGAAAAAAAAAAAGGACCAAGTAAATGCGCACCTTAAGTTGTTTCAGCACTCCTTCGATGTTGGTATTCGAAAGATTAAGTCCAACTAACTTCTTTGGACCATCTCTAAATTCTGGAATTGAGGCACAATGAGGCCATTCAAACCACCTTAGTGCATTGGAGAGATGGATGGGTCCCAGGAAAGAATTATCTACGTTATGCAAGATGAGCAACCTCAACTTTCTCATGTTTGTGAAAGCATTTGGACCAATATATTGCACTTCTGGTTTTGGTAGCTCCAGCACTATTGCTTTTATTGAATCCGTTCCCTGTATATTCGTTCGAATATATTCAGATTTACTTTGTAATTACGATAAACAAAGTTGAAGCTAAGAACATAATATGGATTCTTGTACAGTAAAAAGCCTTACCACATCTCCTAGTAGAACATCAAGAACATCATCATAAAGCCATAACCTACTGCGTTTTCCAGGATCATCTTGACATTCTTCTTTAACGATATCCATACCCATTGATTGTATTAAGTCATGCATTTGTATGGTCCCTTGCTCTTCCCTAATCAAGGAGCGTTCAATGAGATTGTTTACCCCAATAGTCGTGTGAAAATCACAACTATCAAGAACTTTCTTAATGTACTCTGTATCTCGCCCCTTGAAGAAACAAGCAATGTCCAGAAAAATCTCCTTTGCATAGTTCTCCAATCCATCATAACTTACCTTTAGCAAGTCATTGATTTTTTTGTCAGGACTTTTGGCAAGTTTTTGTAGGGTACTTTTCCATTCATTTTTCCTCTACCACACAAAGAAGAACCCAACACTTCAAGAGCTAAAGGAAGGCCGCTGGCATAATGTAAAACTCTATCAATAAGATTGCTGCTTATTTCTATTTCTTGATTTCCTTGAAAAGCATGATTTCTAAAAAGTTCAAGAGCTGCACTATTCTCGAGAGCTTCAACTTCATACATATGATCCCGATTTATCCCATGAGAAATTAGAATATGCTTATCTCTTGTTGTGATAATTATCCTACTTCCATTACCAAACCAATGGTAATTTCCAGCTAAAGCATTTAACTGCCATGCATCATCGACATCATCGAGGATGATGAGAACTTTCTTATTATGGAGTCTATCTTGAATCAAACAACTTCCTCTTGCAACACTAAAAACTGTAAAGTTCTTCCCCAATAATACCTCCGATAGCAATTTTTCTTGCAAACCAGCCAAACCACTGGGACTTTTGCAATTTTCTCTAACACGTTCCAAGAAACTAGAACCTTGAAACTCTCTAAACACAGAATTATAAATGGCTTTAGCAAGGGTCGTCTTCCCTACACCTCCTTGTCCCCATAATCCTACCATAAGAACATCATCCTTGGACCGTAGATTTAAGATTGTTCTAAGCTTTTGTACTCGGGAATCTATCCCAACGGGATATTTGGCTACATCTAGTGGCACTCGATCTAATTGAGTTGAGATCTCCCGTACGATATGTTGTATAAGCACCGCTTCATATCTGACAAGGGAAAATTAGTTAGAAATTGCTTTTAGAGCAATCCATAGAAATGATTACGTATTCAAAGAGAATCACCGAGCAAGAAACTTGTCCACAACATATTTGGAGATGAATGTCAAAGTATGTTCAACTAGCTAGATGCCCCGTGTCTATAGAAGGAAGCAGAGTTATTCCAGAAATTTGGAATAACCGACGCTGAGACAAAGCGAGAAAAGAATATGCTCCCCTCCGCCTTCACCACTGGCCCCACGGCCGTCCTCATTGCGTTCCCCCCACCGTCGCGCCCCTGCCATCATGCCGCATCGGTCACCTTCGCGTGACCAGCGGTTCTCGCAACTCTCTTTCTCTGTTTTTGTCCCGTCGACCCGGGCTTGACACCCTAGATCTGGGTCGAAGGCCTAGATTCATCAAAGCCACTTGACACGGAGAGAGAGAGGGGCTGATTTGACGCGGCTGGAGCGGCGTGGGTACGTGAGCACTCAGGCGGCAGCGTGTCAAGAAGTAGCGGAGGTTGGAGCAGACGAACGGCTCGCACATGGTGCTGCTCTAGTTCTTGTGCATCTTAAGTGTGCTCTGTGCTATGCGAGTGTCTGATGAGAGTGTGTACACGCGAGAGAGAAAGAGAGTTAGGGGCAAACTTACCCCTAACGTCATAGGATCCCAAACCTCAGAGCAAATTAAGTATGAAAAGACTAAGACTAAAATTGAAAGTAGAAGTGTTCTGCCATACCCATCAGTAAAATGCCACCCGGACAAGCTACCAGCTTCAGAAAGAGCATTCTTCCATCTCGTTACTCTCTCCGAATCCTTCCCGAACTGGTCCTCATGCTTAGCCATAGCTTCTAAGTAACTCTCTCTCGGTGTTCTCACTTCACGGGTTCCACTTTGTAAAACACCGGAAAGACCATGAGATCTCCTTGCTCCTTGCGCTCCATGATTTCCGCCAACTCTTCCAAACACCACATCGAAGAGGCGTAGTTCTTGGAGAAAACGATGATCGCGATGTGCGATTCCCGAATCGCCTTCATGAGCTCAGGTTGATATTCGTTCTCCCTTCCTCAGTTCTTCGTCGTCCTTGTAAGTGCTTATTCCCACCATGTCTAGAGCTGTGTAGAGATGACCAAGGAAGTAATTGCGGACATCTGGGCCTCTGAAACTCAAGAAGACGTCATGACTCTTTCTAGGCTTGGAAGAAGAAGAAGAAGAAGCCATTGGAATCAAGAAGAGAGGAGGTTAACAATGAGCAATGAAGCCGAAGATTTGGTACTTTGTTTGAGGTAATTTGCTCGCCACTCGATCGATCGGCATCTTGGGCATCTCCTTATACCAAGATACCAGATGCCATGGCTTTCCTTTTGGGGAATAGGGTGAATAGGGTCAGCTTTTTCATTCCTCCTTTGCCTAAATCAAACACAGTATTTTAACCATTTTACCTTTCATGGGTTCCACCATTCAGCATCCATTCGAGAGCGACTATGCATTAGGTTTCTTTCTTTATTTTCTTACGGGTCCCACTTTCCTTTCTCTTCTCCCTCTTTCCCTATTGCAGGCAATTATCTTCCTTCCATGCTTTTTGTGAATTGTGATATCCTCGGGTGGAGTTGAGGAGGATGCAGAGGGTGGTATCGTGAGGGTTGTGAGGCCACAAAGAGCCTGAGTTGGTGAGGTTCTATGCTTGAGATCTCCTTTTGGGAATTTCCAGTAGAGGCCTTCCTAGGCGGTGTCTGCTTCGACCTCTCTAGTGTGCTAGTCTGCGATTCGCCGAACCGTCGTTGGCTTCGCTATGGAACCGCCTTGAGGGCGGCGACATGGCGGAGAAGAGCCGCGTCTCTAGCGACGCGTTCTCTAAGGCTTGGAGCTCTATGTGGCTCACACATGCTCTAGGCTCAGGACCTCCGCATCGCTCTGAATCTGCCATCACTAACGAGGCCAGTCGTGATGGCCAAGTTGTAGTTGGGGTTTCGATCCGTGGTGAGGGTTGAATAGTGATGGGATTTATCCTAAATCGAATATCAAGCAATCACACAGAAGATAGAAAATTAATAACACACGAGATTATCCAGGTTCACCATAGAATAGGTCTACGTCCTACAAATAGATTTCACTATATTTTTCCGCTCGTTACAATGATTTCTCATACGAGTACAATATATATGACTTAAAAATAATGGACAAAAACCCTAGTCTATCCGAAAGCCCTTTATCCCACAATAAACGGGCCTACTCAAATAAAAGCCTAAATCCGATGTTGTTTCAAGGGCGCTATCCTCGAGCCCTTGCCCGCTCATCGGCAAGCGGGTCAGCCGTCCGCTCACCGAAGAGCGGAACCCCCATCCGCTGACTGGGCAGCGGGACTCCCGTGTCGGAGGCGCTGCCCCTGAACCCTCGCATTCTGCGCGTAGGGGTCCTATGTCGTCGGTTCATACTTCGATTTCTCTAAACTCATGTGGGCATGCTCAATGTGAGAAAAAAGGGCCCTGAAGTATTCACCAACTCCAGCAAACAGTTTCTTTAGAGCTTACATCTAATTTTTGTTTCCCTTAAGTAATTAATACTGCCATGACAAGGAGTTAAGGCATTCTCAAGTACGAATGCAAGAGGTAGTGAACTTCATCGTTGAAGAATCATTTCATCCGTAACTCTTCTTCATCCATTGATTCTTAGATACAGTCTCATGTATTGTCAAAAAGATGAGTCCCAGGATCAATAAAGAAACCCTTTGCACTACCCGATCATGACGACATGGTCGATGCGTTACGTGAGAAAATGAAAATCTTAGGGAGGGCAACAGTGAAACCTTACTGTTGATAGATGGGGAAGAAGAGGATGGTGACGGCGCTGTTCAATTTTCCGTCTGTGCATTCGTGAATGGGTAGTGTTCGGTAAGCACATCAGTGAACATGTTTCGAAATCATAGCAATCTGAGTCAACAGTATATAGTGGGCTAGAACAACTGCATTTGAGAAATTCTATAGCGAAAAGAGCCTGCAGTCATAAAACTTCCTATGTAGTATTGCTTCTTCATTAGTTTCTGATACAACCTTCGTTTTCTCTTTCTTGAAGGACCAAGGAGGAGAAATTTTCGTTTCTGTGTCATTCTGTTTTTAGAGGTGGTGTTTTCTATTTTATTTTCTTGACAATGTTGAAGAAGCTTGTGTAATTGAATTGGAGCTTCAAGCTAGGATGTTTATTTTATTTTATTTTACTTTATTTATTTATTTTTTGAGGTGGAGTTACCCCCCCCCCCCCCTCTCTCTCTCTCTCTCTCACTCTCTCTCTGCATTCTGCTCAACTCCATTAGCGGATACCAGGTTTTACGAAAAGCATAGAAGGAAGATAATTGCCTGCAAGAGAGGGAAGAAGATGAAGAAAAATGGTACCCACAAAAAGAAAAGAAAAGAAGAAACCACAAGGGAGCAGAAATATCAAATGCATGGGACCTATGAAGGGCAAAATGGTCAAAACATTGTGTTGGGGAGTGTTTTAGCCAAAGAAGTGGAAAAAGCGCGATCCGATGAATATTGTTGAGGTCTTTTAGAAATATTATTTGCATGCATAAAAGAGGTGAAAATTTGCGTCCGGAACTTTTCTTCATTAAAGATCAATTTTGCTGTACTAATTAGGTATCTTATGGAGACAAATCGTTCATTAATGTTGGATCTATTGTTAATTAATATTACCAATTATTTTGTTGAGTCAACACAAGAAGATTTTAATGACAATAATTTCACACCATCCTAATTATAGGACTGAATTGATAAAAAAAAAAATTTAAGACCAAATTAATATAAATACAATATATTTAGAATTTTTTAAATAATTCTCTCTAGTATCAACCGTAGAAAAGCCAATAAATTCTGAAGACATGTTAATTATAATAACAATAGTAAAAATAATCACAATAACGGCACAAAGGGACACTGCCAAGAGATTAGCTTAACCCTATCTGTCAGCCATTTGTCTGTACTTCTCTTCTTTCCAGTAGCCCCCACCGTCAACTTTTGCTCCCTGCTTTCGGAACCAATATACACTGAATTCGAATAAAGTAGAAAAGGACTTTAGTCCTTTTCTTTCTTTCTGTAATATAAAAGTTCAAATATCTCATCTCCACTAATAAAAAAAAACAAGTATGTCATCCCACTAAAAAAGGACAGCAAATCAATGAGATTTTGTCTTCTTTTCTTTCTTTAATATGAAAGTCAAAATATCTCATCTCCATTAAAAAAAAAACTAATGTCATCTCATTAAAAAAGGAGTTTATCCAAATGCATGACTTTCTTCTTAATAGGTCAACAAAGAATATTATCAGGTCTTTTTTCAAATGCACGACCTTCATTGCCTCCCCAATGGAAAAATTCGCCGTGGCTTTCAGGAAATGGCATTTGCAGCCGCTTGAACGTTTGCCTTCCTTTTTTCTAAAATTATATTTTACTTTGCAAATTATAAATAAAAATTCGTGACGATATAGAAGACATTTCATTTCAAGTTTTTTCCTTTAACTCTTGTGCCCTTCCGCTTTTGCTTCAAAAGTTGATCAACCGTATTTATCAATATTTTAAAGTACCAAAAATTGAAATTCTTTGAGATATATCGAACATTTGATTTCTTGTCTCACCTAAATTTATCACTAACTTAGCAAATGGAATTGCCATTTTTCATACACATTTGAGTAGGAACCATAGTCACTATTGAAAATGGGATAAAAAGCATCTAAGAAAATAGAATAGGATTAATCAAGTAAATGAGGTGCTAACTAATTTTCTGAAAGAGAGCCTCAGTGCTACTAGTATCACTTCTTCAGCCGCAGAAAAATCAACATGGTCCAATTCATTTTGGCCAAAAATAGGGACTGGGAATTACCAAAAGAACGTCATTGACCAGGGACCGGAATTACCAAAAGACTTGCTTTTTAAGGGGCATAATAATAGCTGACATGATTGACTAGGGACGCAAATTGCCAAAAGACGTGCATTAATGGGGGGATAATGATCGCTGAAGAAACCAAATCGGCGGAAGACAAAGCCAGATGATATCACATTGAAAGATGTGGGTGGAGTCATGGTCACGGTTTCGAAACCGCTGATTTCGTTTCATAAACCAACAGTTCTGACTTCAAATTTGAAAAAATTGAAACCCCCTCTAAAGTTTTGATTTCGGTTCGAATTGGAGGTTCTAGGCCGATTCCTGTCCCATTCAGCTATTTGGGAACCGTTGGTGATTCAGAGTTTTGGAAATGGCGAATCATTGGTTGTTCCAAATTAATTTTTAATTTTTAAGGTTTTTGAGTTTAAAAATTAAATTATGATGAATTTATAATAAAATTGTAATCAAATTATCAAATAATAAATTATAAAATAATGTATTATCAAATAAATGTGAAGGGAAAAAAAGAGGGAGAGGGGGCTTGAACTTAATGATTTATCATTAAGAGCCTACATATTTTGTTAGGGATAAAAGAATCAAAATTCACATAGTTCTCTTACACTCGATAACTTCATACTTACCTCATCCTTAATCGTCGCTAACTATTCCTGTACTAGTGATGGTGGTATCTCTATCATCGAAGAATTCAGCTTCATTGTTGCAATCTATCTCTTGTTATCTATATTGAGTCTTTGTTCAATCATCACGCAAGTTTGACACTCTATCGATTCAAGAGTTAATCGTGAACGTTGTTTATCCAAAATATTGCCTCCAGCGCTAAATGCTTATTCTACCGCAACTGTTGAATAAGAGGTTGCTAAAATTATTTTGCAATCATAGAGAGAATTGGGTATCGGGTGGAATGCCTCTTCCACCAATCCAATATTGTAAAATTTTTATTGCCTTGAGATTCATCAAACTCCAAAGAAATTGTTACATAGCTATTTATTTTAGAATTACTTCCTATTACTTCATATTTCTTTTTTTACCTATGCACCAAAAGTTGGTACTCTCTACTAATTTTGTCTATGTTCCCACATTGTAATCACTAGATTGAGAAGATTCACATCCACTATCACTTAGATTATATGTTTTACAAAATTCATTATATAATTATATTATTACGATTTTAACATTTGTTTGTATACTTCTAATATTTATTGTATCAATTAAATGTAAACATTCATAATACGTATTCAAATAATTACCTAAATCATCTAATTTACAATGTGGATAAAAAATAAAAGCAACTAAATAAATAATATGAATTTTTTATAATAATATGCCCATTGTGTTTGCATTGTATTAATAGTATCACCTAATTTCTCATCATTTTCACTTTCTTCAAAAACTCCAACAATATTAATACATTCTATTAAAAATAAATGCATAGTAGGATAATAAATACCGGACAAAGTATAAGTTATATTATTAAAAACTTTTAAAATATCTTTTTTTTTTGCAACTATCTCATTCTTGTAGGTATAAATTAATGTCAAATAAATTATTTAAAATAAATGCACATAATAAATATTTATATGCAAAAAATTCATTAAGCAACTCGTAAGTAGAATTCTAATGATTTGGAACATTTTTTGAAAATCTTTTTGGTCTTTTTCCATTTGCTTTACAAAATTTTGACCATTCTGTCATTACTTGGAGATGTTTCCATAAATATTGAATTGCTATTTTTATAGGGTTGAAAAAAATTTGAAGAGTTTTTAAACCATCTTGTACACATAAATTTAAAACATGACAAACAAATCTAATATGAAAAAATTGTTCACCAAAAGCGAGTTTACAAATCTTTTCAGTTCAATAATTGAAGCAGTATTCGCTGCGGCATTACCAAAATCAATTGTAAAAATTTTATTAAGCAAATAATATTCTTCTAAAATTTGCCTAATTAATCTATAAATATTATTTTCCATATGCTTATGATCAAAAATTCTAAATGCAATAACTCTTTTTGAATATTCCAATTATCATCTATGAAATGACATATTATACCATATAAGAACTAGTTTGCCAATGATCACTCCAAATATCACTACCTACATGCACACGTCCATTAAAATTCATAAAAAGTTTGTAAATATTTTTTTCCTTCTTATAAAGATTTTTAATTTTTGCATTTAAGTGTATTTCTAGGAACACGTTTTGTTTGTGGAGCACATGCACTTTGTATAAATTGATTAAAACAAAAAAATTCACCAAACTAAATGATAAATGTTCAACGGAAATAAATTTACCTAATTCTTCTTTATAAGTTTTCTCATTAAAACAAAATAAAGGAATATGTTAGGTTTGGTGTACCTAGAAATTTGTTGTTGGTTGGTGTCAGTTCTCACTTCGATTGGATGTTTCAATCTAAGATGCTGATTAAATGTTTCATATTCTTGTCCATCTGTATATTTGTATATTGTACCACAATATTTTACAAATTAATTCATAACCTTTTTGGACCTTCTTCAAATTTTTCAACTTTCGTGAAGTGCTCCATGTTTTTCAAAACTGGTAGGAGAATTAAGACTCTCTTGCATGTGGACTTGCTCTATATTAGAAAAAATATTGATTTCATTATCTACATCAATTTCTCAATCTGCATAATCATATGGATTAAGATACTCAAATTCTCCTATTGTGCTCTTGCCCTCCCCACTCGCTTTCCATTTGCCATTTTTTTAGATATAAAAAAAAATATAAGGTATAATGTAAAAAAATATAGTTATAGGTATGAAAAAGAATTGAAATAGAAAATTATTAAAGGAGATAATAAATAAAGAAAATAATAATTAGAGAACTGAGAACGTAATTGAGACTTGAGAGTTAGAGAGAATTTGAGAGAATCGAGAGTTAGAAATAATTTGAGAGAATTGGGAGAATTTGTATGAAAAATGAAAGATGGATGGGCATTTATAAATTTTTTTATCATATAATTTTTTTATTTTTATTTTTTTTTAAATTTGGCCATTGGCTCCAAACGGCTCTATAAAAGAGCTGTTGTAACGGCTCTTTGAGTCGTTGGTGTGTAACGATTCGAATTGGCGATTCCAAATCGCCCGAAATTAGACCCTTATGGCCATGGCTGATTGGACTGCTAAACTAGGCGACGGGCCCTGTTTCGGGTTTGACTGGTCCGATTCCGGGCCCAAATCGGCCCGTGGCCATATCTAACTGGGTAAATAGGCGCCCCAATGTTGCATTAAAAGAAGTGCATGAACATGAACAATAAGGCCGCTAGCAACTAGAGTCAAAGAGATGTCTTTGCGCACACAGCCATCGTGATGGGACATACCTATAGATAGCCAGCATTTGATGCTTGAAAGAGACATTTCTCTTGTAAAGCTTGGGCCTAATACTAAAAACAAATTCTCCAATTTTAGCATTTGTGACAATTATATCCAAAATTTTTATTCATAAAAACTCCCTAACTTTTACTTTTGTCACAATTCTATCAGTCTAATATCCAAAAAATCCCTCAATTTTAGCATATGTTTCACTTCTAGCCGAAATTTTTTTGTCTTGTAAAAAACTCTAAACTTTTACTTTCATCCTAATTTTACCATCATTAGCCTTCCGTCCATAATCACATTGATTTAATCTTACGTGACT
This sequence comes from Psidium friedrichsthalianum, assembly GCA_019149425.1. Taxonomy (NCBI): domain Eukaryota; kingdom Viridiplantae; phylum Streptophyta; class Magnoliopsida; order Myrtales; family Myrtaceae; genus Psidium; species Psidium friedrichsthalianum. The sequence goes on from JAGVVM010006616.1 coordinate 15,026, forward strand.
GAATTTTCTCGCTGAATTTACCAATGAATCTTCGAAATTTAGAAACAATAGGCAAGGACGATGAGATTTCAGATCGTTTATTAGGTATCTCCATATCTAGCCATTCTTTGATTTGTTGAGTACCGAAGAGAATACGAAACATGCTGTCTTGAGCGACTTTGTATCTCCCGAAAATATATAGGGGAAGTAAACAACAGAAGAAAAATTTGAGATTTTTTCATGTCAGCTTTGCTAAGATGTAATTCACTAACAAAGTGAAAATGCCACGCAAGATTAACCAATGATGATTATGGATGGAAGATTAATAGTGGTAGAATTGGGACAAAAATAAAAGTTGAAGGTTTTTATGAGACAAAAAAAGTTTTGGTATACTTGGGACATATGCTAAAGTTCAGAGTTTTTTTTGTACCGATACAATTAGGATAAAGTAAAAGTTTGGGGTAGAATTAAGACAAAGTAAAAGTGGGAGGTTTTTTTGTGAGATATTATATATATATATATATTGATATAATTGTCATAAATGCTAAAATTGAAGGTTTTTTTGGGTATTGGACTGTAAAGCTTGATAGTAAGCATATCGGACTGGAATTGCACCAATAAGCTAGATTGGGATTAGTAAAGCTCTTGAGGTGATTTTGCAAAGGAATATCGAGGAGATTTTGAATCATGAGAAAATAATGGAGTTTGAGAAGAAGGGAAATCAATGGTTTTCAAGCCAAATGGAGGATTAGAATTTACGGTTAGAACGAAGGTGGTATACAAAATCAAATCTTTCGGTGCATATAGATTTTCTTGGGATAGACAACAATCAAAAGATGGTGACCTGATGTGATCCATAATGATGATGAAGCAATTAGGATAACATGCCAGAATACCAAGGGATGCTATGAGATGGCGGACTACGCATGAAATACGAAGTGTCAAAAGGACAATGCGCACACTAGATATCTATTCTTACAACTAGCTGCCCATTTATAGTTTGTTTTAGCGCAAATTCTCGACTTTTGGTATGGCGATGAGTAGTTGTGCTTGCATGGTGGAGAAGATAGTGATGCTTGTGTGGTCCGTTGCTTGAGTTGACATCTTTGAGACTTGGGTATGACAATTACACAAATGGTCTTCTTGATTATCATCGGTTTGTGATGAATTGGAGGTGGATCGTATAAGGTAGTTCGGCGTGTACATTAGGGGTAAATTTGCATGACTTGTGAATTGCATGTTGACTCTGTTAGTTAAAGTGTTGCTAGCTAGTCTTGAGTAGACGGAATCCATAGTTGGATGGCTTGGTAAGTCGCTAATTTGACATGGACTAGAATCGAGCTCTTATGAGTGCTTCACCATGAGATGGAGGTAAGGTCTAATGGAGTCTTGTGGCTTCCCTTGAGTAATCTATTCGCTAATTTCTTGATAAGAACGGCTTGAATGAATGGTTAATGGATAGTTTAATCGTTCGTTTAGATGTCATACCTGCTGAGCTTCGGCTCACTCTTTCGATGTTGAACCTTTTTTAGATAGCCAGGTTCCCATGGTTCAAGATAATAGTGATGGTGTTAGATCATGCCAAAGAAGATGTTGGATAGTATTTTGGAGTAGATATTACCTTTTGATTCCTCCCAGTGTAGTCCTTCATTTTAAAAAGGGCAGACAATGTAATATAAATGGTTATATATTACATATAAAGTTCAGTATTTTATTAAACCTTGAGAGTAAAACGTCGTGCCTACTTCTTTTGAGTGCACTTGTATGTTAATGTACGGGCAATGTTTGTTTCATTCATAGTCTTCCGCATGCGCCCTCTATATATACGTATATCATATTAAAACAAAGTTCGTTAGAAAGTGGTGTGCTTGTGACGTTACAACCCAATTGAATTGGTATTAGAGCAAGTTAGTGAAGTTATAAGTTGTGCTAGTAGTTGAAGTTCTTGGTAGGCACGTACGTTATTGACACCTAAATTTTGATTTACTTATATTGCACAAAAAATGAGAATTAGTTCTCACCAAAAATATTTTTTCATACATTGCATATTTAATTTTTGTCCATCATGCATTATCATTTGCATTTAAGCTAGAGACGAGGCGTTTGAGCTTCAATTGGACGAGCGACTGGACCAAACTCATTTCAAAAATTTTAACTCAAGCACAAAAAAAGTGTTTCAAATTAATCATGAGTTTTGTCAATTTAGGGATCCTATCTAGCTAGAGTTTTAAGAGATGTGGTGACTAATGATAAACCCCTTTTTAGACCAGGACTCTTGATTCGATGATCCACAAGGAAGGATTAGTAGGACCATGCTCTATATAAGCACGGCGCCTGTCTCACACTAAAGGAGTCGACACATTGAAGGATTCGGCACTTGTCAAATTTTGGGCCATTCTAAGGAAGTCCAACAGCAGATAATTCAGATTGGTCTTGTGAGTTTGTCTTCCCAACCGGTCAAGTCAACAATCCTCAAACAGATCGCAAATCAGCACCCTTCGACCAGTCCCTCTTCAGCGGTTCGTGTGCCACACCTCAGCTCTGGCGGCCACCCTCCTTGTCCACAGTGTGGCCCTACCTCCAGCAAACTCAGCCCGCTCTGCCCCCCCAGCGATCCAACTCAGTCACCGGCCGAACAGCCCGTGCGAGTACTGTTGTGCTCTGCCGATCTAGCCTATTATACAGCGCTGTTTGGCTCTGTTCAGCCACCTATCAAGGTCAATCGGCAGTTGTTTTATTGTTTTTTTTGATGATCTAACTTGGTTACTACGTGTGTTAGGTCTCTTGAAAGCAAATTGAGCTCAAAAGGGTGTAGTCTCGAAAGCAAATCTAGCCTATTATACGCTAGTGCGCATGCTGGAATTTTTGCTTGGAAAAAGAGGTGAAAGTTCTCAACTTTAATTGATAATCTATGCTCATTAATTTGGTAACTTGCATGTTATTCTTAGATCTCTTTAAGCACATTGATTTTGCAATTAAAACTTGAAACATTTAAACCTTTTTCATCAATTTATGGCTAAAACCAAAAGTTGATACTTGTTGCATGGAAAATTCTGATTTTCGAGCATGCTTAATTTGATCATGAAATTGGATGAATTTGATTGAATTTTTCTAAGAATTGATGAAATTTATTGGAAAAATATATTTTATCAAAAAATTGTTCATAATTTTTAGATCCAGTGGGACGAACTGAAAAAGTAAGGAAATTTTGAACCAAAAATCGATCTTTGGCACACATCCTCTCTTGGCTGAAATTTGCATATGGTGGATGATCTTTGCTTTGAGTTCTTTTGGATTGGATTGAATGGCATTATCCTTAGTTATTTGACCTTATCTAATTGTTGGGCGTAATGATTAATTGGGTATTGTTTAGTTTGCCATGGATAAGCTTTTTGATCTCATTTGATTATCTCTAAATGTGATTATTTTTTATTGATCTTATCTTTTGTGGATATCCAATTGTTATGGATGAGAATTTTTCGAATTGGATAATTATCCGATTTTTCGAGAATTATCCAAATTAGTTGACAATCCTTAAGGATAATATTTCTCAAAAAATTAAATCTAACTTGGATGAGGAAGGCGGTCCCAACTCTCACAATCTTGGTCACCCCTCTCCATTTTCAAAAATTTAAATAAGATGGTCCATCATTTGTCTTATTGGTCATGTTTGTTTAGTCGTTGTTTGTTTATTTAGTTTGCACATTTATAAACAAACATGCCCATAATATGTGCTCCCTTGTGCCTTGCTCCTTTGAAAAATAAATTATCTTCCCTAGTCATGATCTTATGGAATATTCATATAGTAATTTCGTAGTCCGCCCTTTGTATTAAGGGATGATGTTATTCTATACCCTAATTCGCTTACTGACTTGAATCTAAGAGTACATTGCGAATAAATTCCTTTGACCTTAATCTTTGGTACGAGCAAATTAATTGGAAAATTCAAAATTAAACGTATACTATGGGTATTTTTTGTTTATTTTTGTTCAAAATTTGATTTCATTTTTTAATTAAATAAAAATCCCAAAAAATAACTCTCATTTTTCTATAGTACTCATGCCAAAAGTCCATTTTCATGTCATAAAAATCGTCCAATATAAGTTAGGACTTTGAGAAATTATTTTCTTAAGTTAAATTGCATGATAACACATTTAAGGCATGTTTTCATGATGGTTGTTATTAATCCGAAAATAAAAAATTTCATTTGCATATCATACAGTTTAGAGCATATCTTGCCATGTCATATAGTTTAGTTGCATTGCATTTTCTAAAAAAGAAAATTAATTTATGTTCTCTCTGCACCCCCCCTGTAGCGAAAAAAGG
>JAGVVM010006617.1:0-21391 GCA_019149425.1 Psidium friedrichsthalianum
CCTTCATCTGAACTTGTGTCAACCTCCTCAAAAAGTGAAAAGAGCTCACACTTATGTACTACTATATGGTGATTAAGCGACTTTCTCAACCACTTCGCCTTCGAAGTGTTTGACGTTTTCTCTCTATTTGGTCATTTGGTAGCATTGTTCCTCATGTGCTTTACTTCTATTTATCGTTAGAGGGATAACTCAGTCTCGTCCTTTTCTTGGTTGGCCATGCAATCGTACTTAGATGACTTCCCTCATTTGTTGCCCCGATATGCTTCTTTGGTAGAATTGGGGGGACTGCTTTCGGTAAACTCTCTTCGTTCATCTTTGATCGTTTTTTTTTTTAATCATCTTGAGTAGTTGGCCATCTTCAACCTAGGCAAGAGGAATATATCGACATGTTAGACTATATATGAGATGTTTCCATTAGAACGATCACATTTACCTTCTTGGAGCACCATTCCTAGAGACATCTGCACCAATCAATGTATGAGCAACATCAAAGTTCATGCATGAATATTTTGAAAAATTCTTTTGAAAGACGTTTTCAACAAAAGAATTAAGAAATGGGGGAACTAGTCCTTATACCATCGGACATTCTCGTTCCTGTAAAATTCATTTGAAAACTAGGAAACATGCGGGAATCCGGGCCTCAAGTCTTCGAAAATCGAAAGACGTGTCATCATTGGGCGGTTTGGAATATTCCCGCATGTCTTAATAAAACGTGCATATGCATTCACTAGAATGAATGATAAGGCCGTTTTACAAAGGAGACTACCTTGGATCAACGGCTCAAGATCCAAGGTGCCATCGAGTTCTACTTACAATATGAATTGAAAGACTAAATGGAAAATGATGCAAACAATTAGCATTGACTGCTTTATTTTGCAAAATTCGAAACGGCTGTGAGTGACCGAGCTTCTTCATACTGCTAGCATGGTATTCTCCTCATATCGGTGAATCACTTTCTTCCACGAACTCCTTTGAGATATGATGATACCACAGTTGAAATTGCTTTGTGATTCGGAGATACCAACTAAGAAGTCCAGTTTTTTATCTTCCTCTTTGCCATCTATGAGGATTACTCCTTAATGTTCAAGTGAATGGCTCTGTAGTATTTTCAACTCTAGGTCATCAGGCTTGAGGATCTCACTGTTTATGAGGGCCTGAACTTTATTCTTGAGAACTAAACAACTGTCGACGTCATGCCCCATTTCACCCATGTGATACACACATGTCTTAGCCTCATCATGGCCGGAGAAATTTTTTGGAGGGTTCTTTCTTGGGGGCTCCTTCGCAACTAACCCATTTTCTAATAACATTGGAGTAGCTTCGAGTAAGGATATGGGAGTGGAGTGAATTGCTTTGGTGGGGCTTCTTCACTTGGTTAGATTTTCGAGATTTCTCCACCTTAGACCCATTTGCCCCTGATGGGAAGTGGAAACATGTAATTGGTATCCTGACTTATTTTTGAGAGTTTGATTCATAGTTGACCTGCCTTGACATGTGGGCTTTTGCTTCATTAGATAGTCCCTTGTTGACTTGAGAGTATTCCCCATAATTTTTCTTATTTCTGGACTTGTCATTTCGCATGGCCCACTCTACTCTTTCACCAACGTCCACCAAATGCGAAAATGATTGACAACCAGATGTATGCAGCCGATCAAAGAATTTGTATGGAAGGGCTATCAGAAAGTATCCTATTAACTCATCCTCATCTAGTGGGGGTTGAACTTGAGCAGCCTTCGCTCTCCATCTCTGTGCGAACGATCTAAAAGTGTTCATTCCTCCTCATTTCCACATGCTTCAGATCCATTCTGGTGGGGATAGTCTTCACATTGTATCTATACTGTTGTAGAAATTGGTCGGCAAGATCATCCCACTCTTCGATACCCCTAATATCAAGCGCCATAAACCATGATAGCGCAGGACCAATCAAGTATATTGAAAATTCTGGATCAAGAGTGAATCATTGTCAACATATTCAGTCATCTCTTCCAAAAAGTAATTGATATGAGTTTTCGGACATCCGATGCCATCGTACTTCTTGGTAAATTCCGGCCTTTGAAAGATATCAGGAGCTACGAGGCAAGGAAGTAATGTGTTGTCTTTCTGGGGAACATCTAGATGAATTTCGGCCCTGGTTAAATTTGCATGGTTTCTTCCTTCCATTAAGGAGCTAGATTCTTTCATCAAGGTGGAGCGTGGGACTAAAAGGATTTCTTCTGTCACCTCATCCTCTTTGGTATTGATGACTAGTGATTCGGTAGGTGTGACCGCAGGGCTTTCATAGCAAACAATGGAGCGAGAGCTTTATCTTCTGTTGAAAGTTTTGAGAGTATGGCAAAAATCTGGGCCACTTGATTCTCTAGCTTAGTAAGTCGCGCATCAGTGCCGTTATCCTCCATGTTTACTTCCGAATGATTGTGAGATTCTCCTTCACTATTTTTATTACCTGATTTTTGAAATAGATGTATTAGAAGAGGAAAATAGAAAAGAAAGCATAAATCCTTTCAATTTTATGCCTTCTTGTGATTAATGAAGATAAGGATCTTTACGCGAGTCTTAGTCTTGCGTGGAAAGCTCTTATCAATATTTTTCATAGAAAGCATACCATTGAAAGGAATGTAATCCATGATAACTGCTTTTGATTAATTTCAAGGAAAACTAATGGAATGGTTAAAAAAAATGCAAAGTGCAATTTCAATGCGTCCTAAATTCAATAAATATAGGACATCCAAATTAAAACCGTTTACTAAAACGGGGACAATTCGAGTATCCAATATTTTCTTGAATTTAGAAAGCATGAACGACTTTGACTAGTTATCATGGATTACATAGAAGAGTATATGCATGAGCCATTCAATTTCACATTTCCTTTTGGTGAAATAAGGGTTAAGCATTCTTATTTAACCAAAGGAGGTCTAATAGAGAGTCTTAAACCAGATTTCCCTCAAAGGGAATTATGCAATTGATTGGGATCACTCGAGTGATTAGAATGAAAGCCACTATCACACCCATCTACTAAAATCTCTAGTGTAGACAGAATATCACCTCAAAAGATCCCTAGTACATCAAATCTAATGGGATGAGATAGAAATGATTCCCACATGAGAAAATCCGGAGTACAAAGTTTAGAAATGAAATCTGCAATAAATGGATGTGATAACCACTAAGGACGCCCAAGTCAGATCATAAGTCGTCTGGTTGAAATCGGATTTCTTCAAACTAGCATATGTATCCATCCATCTTGGAGCTCCCTCCTACAGGCGAATCGGCATGCTTCAAGGCTCCATGTTGGTGTCGTGGCGTGGAATGCTTCTTTGCCCCTTGTGGTTGTCTCAAGAACTACGACATGACTTGGGAAAATCATCCTTCTATCCTAAAAATGGCTTTCAAACCAATCACTCAAATGATAATTTTTGTGAGATGATGCACGATGTGTATGATTAGAAATTTAAAGCGAATGGAATAATTACAAGTTACCAGACCCTTTTTGTTTCTTTTGGTTTTTTGGTTTTAGGTATACAACCGTCCAATTCACATGCGCATGAGACAAGTGAGGAGTGACTCTAGAAAATAAAAGAAGGGACAGGGTATGGACCTAAAAGGCTCCCACTATCTGACTCAACAACTTTGCCCACAAGCGCGATCAAACGTCAAGTGGGAAGAAAATCAATTCAAATAGCGAGCGGGATCAAATATGGTCAACCCAGCGCAATCAAACGCTAGGGCTTTGCATACCGATCCCTATCTATGGCGCCTTGAGAAGAGTGTTTCGCGGCTTGGGTTTAGGCGCTTGTGTGTGCAGGTGTCATGATCCTCTAAATATGCAAGACATGCACAGCAGTTGATATCAAGCAGCGCTTCTAATTGCAAGAAATAAACAAACAACCAAACTCCAATCCTGCATAAAAATGTCAGCACTCACTCCTTCCCTTATAACTCCCACCTGCAAAAACATCTAACCATTGGTTAGTGGACTTACCTCACCTTTAAGAGCGTCTGCAAAAAAACATGTTAGAAGGCACCCAACTTTTTAATCGGCTCAAGTCCTCTAATTGGTTAAAACCAAGTCCCCAGCGGAGTCGCTAGTCTGTCGCGACCCTCCCAGATTTCCAGATCCCGAGGGAGTTAATGGATTGCTAGGCCCATTTGGTGTCTGGGCTTAGCTCGGGCCCTCCCAGGCCCATACCAAATCGCGTCAGGAGAATTTTAAATCGAGGTCGACCTTAGTGTGATCGGTGACATGTGATTAGGTGCATGCCATCGGAGTCGCCACCAATCATTTATTGGAGGGCATGATTGAAACCCTATCGAACGATTGGGAGAGATCGTTCGATCCTACGAAAACCAAAGATCTGATTCGGGACTTAGTTTACGTCAATATGCTATTGACGCCCTTTCGTACCTAAGTTGAGTGATTTTCTATCTTAAGGAATTCATGCAGGTGTTTTTGGGTGGGGCGAGTCCTAAAAGTCTAAGGGGTTCATGCGAGTGGGAAAACTAACCTATCAATCACGGTTATAAGAAATAACTGCGCAATCAATAAATAAAGGAATTACATCAAATCAGTCAAGACAAATCAAACGAGCCTAGAGGAGTCTTAGAAACCTAGGGGAAATGCTAACTAAGCTTAGGGCGATTTGGAAAATTTGGACCATTGCCACAGGGCAAAATGGTAATTTCCTAAGGCTATCAGGGTCAAAAATATGAAAATAGATCAACTCATTGGGTAGATTTTTTCCGAATTTCACAGATTTTTTTTAGGATTTTCTGGATTTTTTCAATTTTTTTTTAATTTTCTGATTTTTCTAATGAATTTTTTTTATGATTTTCTAAGGAATTTTCTATTTTTGAGGGAAATTTTGACCTTTTCCAGGACTTTTCCTATTTTTCAATTTTTTGAATTTTTCTAGAATTTCACCAAAATTGTCTAGAATTTTTTATTTTTTGGTATTTCTAAAATTTTTCTGATTTTTTGAAATTTTTATTTGTTTTATTTTCTATTTACCTATTCAAAATTTCTCTACTATTTTTGACACTTTTTTATATTTTCTGAAAATTTTTTATGATTTTTTATGGACCTTTTTATTTATTTTCCTATTTTTTTTTTAGTTTATTATTATTATTATTTACTTTTTTTTAGAAATTTTTTGACTTTTTTCATTTTTCTATTTTCTAAATTTTCTTAGATTTTTTTTATTTGGTGAGTTTTTCCATTTTTTGGGATTTTTATTATTATTATTTCATTATTTTTATTATTTTTATTCTCCGGACCGGGTCGGGCTGACTCGACCCAACTGACCCTGGCCCAATCTAAAACCCTAAGCTAAAACGACATAGTTTTAATTTTTATTGATTTTCTTTTTTAATCTTTTTTAATTTTTTTGAATATTTGTTATTTATTTGTTATTTATTTATTTATTTTATTTATTGTTTATTACACGGACTGGGTCGGATGGACTCGACCCACTAGTCTAACCCAGCCCAAGGCCCAAACAGACTACCCATTGGCAAAAACGTAGTTTTAGGAGAATTTTTTTTGATTTTTGAATTTCTTAAACTTTTATTCTATTTTTTTTTCGCCTGCCTCTAATCCTACGGCCTGAGATGCGCCACGTGCCTAGACTATGGCCTTCGGATCAAATGACCAAATCTCACCGTCGGATCTGCCCCTGACCTGATCTTGATCGTTCATTCTCCATACTAACCTACGGTTGAGATCAAATCTAAGACTAATCCTGACCATTGGATCGAACTTATTATTCTACACAGGCCGAGCCGACGTGTGATCCGCGTCCGCATTTGACTAAGTCTACGAGATGACGTGGCGGATGACACGGATGGCCATGTCAGCGTCACGTCAGCCGTTGACTAAGTCAACTAGCTGACTGGACTCGTCTTCTTCGTTGGACCAAGATCTGACGGACGGCCGGGACTTGTCGGCGGCGATCTGACGGTGAAATCAAACCCGATCGGCCTACTTCCGACGCTAATTGACCCCGTTTCGTCCCTAGATCAACATTTCCAAAACCTAACAGGATCTATCGGCTGAAACCCAGCAATTCGAGCATTTACAGAAGACGACCATGGCGGATCGATATCACAATCTAGAGCATAACAATGTAATTCATCCATATAAGAGCACCAGCAGAAGGTCAGGAGACTTACCTTGCGTCCTGATCGAGGTCTAAATTGCCAGATTTTCCTGACAGAGCTGGGGCACATTCAGGAGGTTTGGAGACTCGATTCGGCGGATTCATGCAAAATCGAAGGAAAAGTGGAATGCAGGGAAGGTCAGGAGGGCCGAAGGATGGAAATGCATAGGAAAATTTGATGAATAGGGCTCGAATGAGTAATGTGCCATGGATGCACAGAGATGAATTCAAAAATGGCAATTACCTCTCTGGTGATTCAGAGACGTCTCTGGTTGGCGCAGTGGGTTCTTGGGCACTTGAATGAACTTCCTGAGGCAATTTCCAGCTTTGATTTGCTTAGAATTGCCCTTAATCTAACGCCTACAGTCGACTTCCCCGAGCTCCAAATCCCCCCTAGTTCTCTCTCCCTCTAGTCCTTTTAAACCTGATACGGGTGTTGCGATCTCCCTAAAATCCCGAGATTCTCTCACTTGATTTTCAACAAACAAATGCCTCAATCTCTCAGAATCTCCCTTGATTCGTACCAGAGCAATTTTTTTTAAAAAAATTTGACGTTCCGGCGAGCATTTCGCCGGCAGTTGTCCACGTGCCTGGCGACGAAACCACGTGCCGTTTGGCACGTTGTCGCCGGGCAAATTTCCGTCGAACTGCCGGAGCTCCGGTGTGCATTTGCCAGTCTCAGGCATCTCCAATTCGCGTGCGCCAGGGCTGCTAAGGAAGATGATGAACAACGTGGGTCACCGAGTCGGGTTGACCCGACCCGGTCGACTCGCTTGGATAAAAATCTCAAATTGGCCCCAAATTTTTCACTTTTTTCTAAAATTGACACCAAAATTCGACTAAGCGGGATGAAATCTTCTTGAAAATGAATTTCCTCTCGAAAATATGTGGATATTTATGCGAAAACCCCAATTTTCAGGTTTGACCCGAGGACCCATTTTGCAAAATCCAAAGTTTTAATGTCCTTTTTTGCAAACATTGACACCACCAATGGATTCAGGAGGTCAAAATCTAGGGGGTGACGTCGCCCTATTTTCAATTTAGTCCATAGAAAATTTTTAATTGCATTTTAAGTGTTTTTAAGGACTAATTTGAAAAATCAAAAATTGCATTTTGGTCCTTTTTAGCGAAATTTGGAAATTCTGAGGGCTTTTGGACTGGATTTTAATTTTGAAAAATAGAGGAGGATGACACGACTCTAAAAATACAAATTTGGAAAATTACAAAACTAAAATGGAATTTCTAGAAATTATTTAAATAATTAGAAAATGAAATTAATAAAGAAAACCTAAATTCTAAATTGCATTTTTCTAAATTTATTCATCCAAAATGAAGGGAAAATTAAATTAAAAATATTGGCAATTTTTTTTTGTAATTTTATGGGCTTAAATACTATTTTTTTTATTAATTTTTTGGTATTTTTCTAATTTCTGAAAAATATTAAAAATGCAAAAAATAAGGAAAATTATTTTTTTGGCAAAATTGGTTCCCTAAGCTTGGCGAGGTCCCCAAAGTTGATTTTTCAATTTTCTCATTTTTTATTGATTTTTTTTATGAATTTGTGAAAATAAAATGCAGAAAAATACGAAAAATATGGAAAATTATTTTTTGCTCAAAATTGGTTCTCTAGGCTAGGTTGAGGTCCCCAAAGTTGATTTTTCAATTTTATAAATTTTATGGATTTTCTAAAAATTTTTAAAATGAAATTGGCCAAAAATCAAGTGTCAACACCTTTAAGGGTTGGAATGCTTATCTTGCAACGGCTTAGCAGGATAAATAGAGCTTTCATTCTAGCCTAGTGCCACCTTTGAAGATGCCGGGGTTATATCAAGCAACGTAGCAACAGTTGGAGTTGGTGCAGTTCATGTTATTGCAACTGGAGTTAATACTGGTGTCCTTCTACGTGACAAACTCTCTATCAGACAATTCTAGTCATTATAATATTTCTAGCATCTTGTTAGTGGTTGGGGTTGTGGCTATGGCAGTCATTTTCTCACTAGAAATTGGAGCCATATCGTGGATTATAGTGTCAGAGATTCTTTCGGTTAATATTAAGAGCTTGGCTGAAAGTACTGACACATTTGCCAACTGGGTATTTTCCTGGCAGCCACCATCATTTACCCATACTTTAAGACATTTGGGAAGGACAAAGCCACTGAACCCAACGATAAATTCAAGCGAAGGATGGCTCCATGGCAACGGCAAGTCTCATGGAGGTACAAAATCGGCCCAAACAAGCTCCTGAGTGCCCACAAACTTCTTAGCTGACCTGTTTGTGGGTGTTGACTCGAATTGCCGCGGTAATTTGTTGTATTCTATTTTAAAGGATTCAAACCCCAGAATGGGAAGGGCAAAGCCCACCTGTTGGAGGTCCTTTATTTATTGTATTTAATTCCTGCAATTTAATTTTTGCACCGTTAAACCTCAGAATAGGAAGAGCAAAGCCCACCTGTTAGAGGTCTTTTATTTATTGTACTTAATTCCTGCAATTTAATTTTTACACCGTCAAACCCTAGAATGGGAAGGGTAAAGCCCACCCGTTGGAGGTTCTTTATTTACCGCATTTAATTCTTGCAATTTAATTGTCGCGCCATTAAACCCCAAAAGGGAGGGTTAAACCAAGGTTGGGCCATCCATTGGAGGTCTTTACTTACCGTCATTTAATTCCTGCAATTTAATTTCTACACCATTAAACCCTAAAAGAGGAGGGCCAAGCCAAGGCTGGGCCATCCATTGGAGGTTTTTACTTACTGTCATTTAATTTCCTGTAATTTAATTTCTACACCATTAATGCTCAAAGGAGAGGGCCAAGCCAAGGCTGGGCCATCCATTGGAGGTCTTTACTTATTGTCATTTAATTTCCTGTAATTTAGTTTCCGCACCATTAAACCCCAAAGGGGAGGGCCAAGCCAAGGCTGGGCCATCCATTAGAGGTCTTTACTTACTGTCGTTTAATTTCCTGTAATTTAATTTATGCACCATTAAACCTCAAAGGGGAGGGCTAAGCTAAGGCTGGGCCATCCATAGAAGGTCTTTACTTACTGTCGTTTAATTTCCTGTAATTTAATTTCTGCACCATTAAACCCCAAAAGGGAAGGCCAAGCCAAGGCTGGGTCATCCATTGGAGGTTTTTACTTACCGTCCTTTATTTTCCTTAATTTAATATTTGCACCATTAAACCCAAAGGGCAAGCCGAACCAAGGTCGAGCTATCCACTGGTAGTCCTTTATTTCCTGCAGTTTAATTTTTATACAGTTAGACCCCAGAATGAGTAGGCTGAGCTACCTACTGGAGGTTGTAACACTGAACAGAAGTCGTTAGCTCACTCTCTCTTTCGGCTTCAGGAAATTTTAATGCTTTGAAAATATCAAAAAAATGTCATTCATGTGCATTTCACATAGCATAGTTCGTGCGTATTTTGTCATGCCACATTCGTATTTGTATTGTCATTGATTCAGGCGTATTCATCTAAAACATTTTGAAAAAAATCCCAAAAAACTAGGAAACGGGCTATTTCGACTGGTCAATCCTATTTTTAATGATTCATTCGTGTGTCGAGTCCACATGTCTAGATTTACATGTCGTGTACGCATGTCGAGTTTCGCACATCCACGTACGCATGTCCCCGTAATCACGTCAACGTACGCATGTTGCGTTCGCATGTCCACGTACGTATGTCTACGTACGCATGTCTGCGTTCGCCCCGTCCACGTACGCATGCCGCGTTCCCACGTCCACGTACGCATGTCGCGTTTGCACGGCCATGTACGCAGGTCGCGTTCGCATATCGTATTTGCGTGTCTTCGTATCTGCATGTCGTTTTCGTACGTTTTCGTATCTGTATGATTTTATTCCTATGTTTTTTGTATATGCCTGTCTATATTCATATACCTACACCCGCAAGTCCACGTACGTATGTCGCGTCTACATGTCTACATACGTATGTTGTATCTGCATGTCCGCCCTCGTATGTCGCGTCCGCATGGCTGCGTTCGTGTGCTGTACTTATATATCCACGTTTGTGTACCGTATTTGCGTGTCCACACTAGCAGGTGATGCATGTTCGCATGTGAAGCACGTTCACGTTTGCATGTCATATTTGTATATCTATGCTCCCATATTCATGACTGCATGTCTGCATTCGTATGTACACGTTCGCGCGTCTGTATGTATACATTCATGTTTTTCTTATCCATACATCCACTATCATTCACATGCATCCCATCTAAAAAGTGAAAATATAAAAAGAGATCACCTCACTAGAACTTTAGAAGTAAACCAAGCCTGAGTTGCCAAATTAAGATATCCATGAAATTAAGGTACCGAAAGGGCATTAGTTTCAATTAACTAGTGTAACCAAGTCCCCGAACTCATAATCTCTAATTCGTAGAAGTAATTTAGTTCTCTCGCTAATTTACTTAGGTTTCTAATCGACTTACTAAAAATGATTAGTGGCGACTCCAAATTCTAAAAGCATTTGAACAAAAACTAAAGTTGCGATTCGGTAGGACTTGAGAGAGTCCGTATTAGCTTAGTTAAATCTAATTAACCTGATAATCCCTTAACCTGAGAATTTTCCACTGATCAAAAGTTTTTAGGATCGCGACAGCTTAGCGACTCCACTAGGGAATTGTTCTTAATTTTGGAAAAAATTTAAGAATCTAGTGGACTTATGCCTGAAAAATTTCATGAAAATTCATTTGATTTTGCAATTACTTGGAACTCATTCTATAGGTGTTATATGTTTTTGCAGATGGGAGTTATAAGGGGTGAAGTGTTTGACTAACCCATTTGTTTTGCAAGCTCGGTGTTGGGATTGTTTCTTTAATTTCACACATTTTTAGAAGCGCTGTTTTGATACCAACTGTTGTGCATGTCTTGCATATTCTGAGGATTACGACACTTGAACACACAAGCGTCTAAACCCAAGTCACGAAATTTTCCTAGGAAGCCATAGATAGGGATCGATATGCAAAGCTTCTTGATCGGTGATGGCGCTTGGGTGACCATATTTGATCCCGCTCATTATCTGAATCGACAATTCTTCCCACTTGATATTTGATTGCGCTTGTGGGTAAAGTTGTCGGCTTAGATAGTGGGGGCATTTTTAGGTCCATACCCTGTCTCCCATTTTTATTTTCTAGAGTCCACTCCTCATTTGAGTCATGCGCACATGTTTATGTAATTTGCGCATTTTTCAAGGTAGAAGTAAGTTCTCTAACTTTATCTTGTATTTATTTTGATCAGTCCCATGCTAGGTGTCAGTCAAATTTTGAACCTAACAGCATGGCCATCTTTTTCAAAGAAAATAGAAATCAAATTTGTCCTCCATTTCTCAAAAAAAATAAATGCGAAAAATCCCTCTGGGAAATTTTTTTTTGATCAATAATGGATTTTGTCACGTCTTCCCTGCTTCAACAAAAATGAAATTTTCCCGACAAATTTATCATTGAAAAATTCAGTTTGATAAAAGAGGAAAATTCCTTTGGAAAATTTGTGAACGTCAAGAGATTTTATCACATTTTCCAAATTTTAAAAACCTGCAAGAAAATCTTTTTTGAGAAATTCACCTGTGTCCTCCTAAGAAAATTTCATCATATTCCTCAATCAAAATGGAAGAATAAAATTGAACTAATATAGGAATCATGGACCAACCTCTCTTGGATCACATACTCATTGGTTCTTTTTTTTTTTTTTGCAGGGAAATCACAGTAACCCCAGGCGGGAGTAAAATCGGGTTCGACAATACATTCAGGAATAATTTCTAGGAATACGAAAGGGACGGGAAATTGCCGATCCTTAACCCTGGGGCCATGCAAAGAAGTCAATCCTCCCGAAATCAGAAACGTGTCCAATAGTGAGCACGTACGGACTATGTATTTTGATGGGGGCATGAATGTATTCGGATTAGACATGGCGGCATTTTAATGTATTGGAGGGATTCCTGTATTTTTGTAGAAAAGGCATAGATTGTGTAATCAGAGCCCATGAAGCAAGTATGTTAACACGATCTTGCAACGCCTTCTGGATTAAAGCGACCAAAGGCCTACCTTAAAACCTCCTCAGATTCGAACCACATGGAGAACTTTGGAGGACCGGAGAGTTGTTATTGAGTGTGGCCCACCGGTATTTTTGCCGACGCAAATAAGTGACGCCGAAAGACAAGCATAAGTGAAATGGAGCACTCAACAGGTGGCTTGATCCATTTATTGGCACACACTGATCGAGTGGCCACAGTTGTATTAATTTATATGATTGATCGCGGGTTTCAAGGCGGAGAGTGGGGGCCGATGCCGAACTCTTCTTCAGTATTTTTCGATATCGTCGTCCAAAGCAGCTAACAAGAACGTCAGGAAAAAATGTTAAGCCTCGACGTTTTCGGTGCCCTTAAATGATTCTATCATGCTATGCGAAAAAAGAGATGGCAAGAAGAGTAAACCACAAACACGTGAAACTTTTCCCTAATTCCATTCGTCAACGAGGTTTACAACACACTCACTAGAGAGGGAAAGCAAAGCCAAACTGAACCTTAATAAGGCATCACAAAAGAGCACAACTGGTTCTCCCTGAAACTAATGTTTTGTCTACACTGAGAGATCTGGGATTCGAGATCTGCAAGTTTGAAGAGCAGGCGGATACATTTCTCCTTTTGTCTGGCTGCATTGACCTCGTAATGTTCAACGGCAAATTTCAGATTCTCGATTAAGTCTCTTTCGAAAGCTATATCCGCTGTTAGATCGTCAAGCCTCTCCTCCAGCCACTCACATCTGAATTTCATCACGATATCACTCGAGTCATGCTCAAAGTAAGTCTGGTTCAAAGCTAGGCACTCCACCAGCTTTCTCTCTCTCGTGAACCAGTAGCGAGGCCCGTTCTTCGCAGACTTGACGGCCTTCTTATACCGGGCAACTGTGTGTTCTGCAAACTCCAAGCGTTCCGATCGATCCTAATAGCGAGCTCTCACGACGCGGGCCAAGGCGACCGTTTCTTGAGTATTCCGACAAACTTCCAGAAAGTTGATGAAGACCTATGGGAATGCTCTGTATTCCCCCTCTAAGTTGGTGCCTTCGACCAAAGAAGCATTTATCTCCCTGAACAAACTGAGAATCTCAGCTTCGACACTCGGATGATGAGCTATGTAAATATAGCCTCGACCAAGAAGATGGTAAAGTCTCTCCCATTTGAACATAACTTCAGCCGGGAAGAGGTGCGTAGGAGGATTGGCCATTATCAAGGAGAGAACCAAGACTGACGAGCAGAATGCGAAAAGAGAATCAAGGCTGACTAGTGGGATGCGAAAGTGCTAATCCGTTTTGCATTAAATATAGTTTCATAGTGCCATCCTCTGTGGTCAGATTTTTCTATTTGCCATTTTCTGTCGGTATCACCCCCGTTGGCTCGAACTTGCTGCTCGTCTGCAATCCCGAGCCAAGCAAATCCGACGTCTCTGCAAAAAATTTTACGGGACGCCACCACCTTGAAAAAGAAAGAAGGAAAAGACGAGCCGAGTGGGAGATAAAGAAATTTTCGACAGAAAAGAAGATAGGTTTCGTCTTTATCGGAGGACTCACCAGCAAAACCGATGGTGAAGATAACGACAGGGGCCCCCTACCATGAAAAGCTGAAGGAAGACGAGCCGAGCGAGAGATACGATGAAAAGTCGAGAAAGATAGAAATCTCGGAGGGAGCGATACGATTCATGAATCCACGCCTAAGTTTTAAAAGAGGCGTTCCCCTGATAATTTTCATCTGTGCTCAGAGGAGAGTTTTAAAGCATACACGATCACTCAGAAAAATTCAGAGAGAGTGAAAATACAAGAAGAGATAGCAAACCTTGAGGAACCATTAACCAATCGAGGATGTCTCAGCCCAACACACTAGAGAGCTATCGTTACTAGCTGAATATGGGAGAGGAAGAGTTCAAGGCCATGTTTGGAATTCAGACCATGGAGCCTGGCCCTTCCGCCAACAACCTCCGAGATCCCGACAAAGATAAAGACAAAGAGTTCGACGCCATGTTTGGAATTCAGACCATGGAGCCTAGCACGTCCGAGATCTCGACAAAGATAAAGACAAAGAGTTCGAGGT
Organism: Psidium friedrichsthalianum; assembly: GCA_019149425.1. Taxonomy (NCBI): domain Eukaryota; kingdom Viridiplantae; phylum Streptophyta; class Magnoliopsida; order Myrtales; family Myrtaceae; genus Psidium; species Psidium friedrichsthalianum. The sequence goes on from JAGVVM010006617.1 coordinate 14,238, forward strand.
CATGTTTGAAATTCAGACCATGGAGCCTGGCCCTTCCGCGAAGGATGTCCAAGATCTTAATAAAGATAAATACAACAATAACAAGGGTCAAAGGAAGCGTTACCGTCGTCATACAGAGGAGCAAATACAAAGGCTTGAGGATTTCTTCAGGATGTGTCCTATGCCAGACGGCAAGCAAAGAATGGAACTGAGCCAAGAGCTAGGACTGGAACTTTTGCAAGTCAAGTTCTGGTTTCAAAATAGGCAAACCCGAGTAAAGACTCGTCATGAACGCCACAAAGTCGAGTTTCTAAGAGCTGAAAATAAAAAGCTCCGAGCAGAGAACAAGATGTATAAAGAAGCTTTTGACTCCGCCACTTGCCCCAACTGCAATAGCCTCCTCACCCTCGACGAAAGGCAGTATCTGAGGATCGAAAATGCCCGATTAAGAGGTGAGTTAGATAGTTCGTAACATGATCAAATTCCGTTGGTGGGAGGTACGAAAAGACCAAGCCTATGGGGTCAGCGTTGATGCCTCCCGAGGAAGATGAGATGTATCACCACAAAGCAAGTGGTATTGACGACGAGCTCACTTCCATGATCAACCAGTTCGATGTTGATGAAGCACCGGGCTGTAATGTGCACACGGAGCCTATATCTCGAAGCTGATGATCACGGGTCCTCCAACATCGCCGATGCGTACCTGATCTAGAACAAGCCTAGCTGATCACTAGAGAGCCTGCAAAAGAAGAAAGATCAATCCTGAACTAATGCATATGCTTTATTTCCTTGCAGGGGGATGTTTTCTACTTTTTATCGATGTCCGGAATTAATGTCTAAGCGGGAAGTAGTAATTTCCCCTCCCCTATTAAATGATCAGACTCGTTACCGCACCAAACTCGAGAAAAATTAATGGCGAATAAAAATCCGCGTAAACTCGAAGGGTAGTTCCGTATCGTTCCAATTTACCCTCAATTGCTCCAGTTTTTAAATTGGACCCCTTCCATTCCCAAGAATTTACAAATCGGCCCGAGAACACAGTCATACCCGAAATGCGAAGTCCTCTTGTGGAACGAAACTGGGGGCAAATCAATTTGTGGACATTACCATAGGATGGATGGCTTCACACAAAGAAAAAATGTGAACGAGAACCCGATCAATCTCAGAGATGGGTAATTCTGTATCGTTCTAATTTGCCCATAATCATCTCGAGTCCTGAATTGTTTTATTCCATTCTTAATAGGGATTGCAAATTGCCTTGAAAAGCACAGTAACGTGAAGTGGCCCAATGCAATGCAACGAGGCCGCGCTATCCCAAGAATTAACACTTAAAGGAAAGCCCCGGGGATATCTATAGTCTAATGGGCCTGATGGCATAGGGAATATCAATAGTCCGCAGCAGTCCAAGTTCGATCCCCAAGATGGGGAACGTTTTAAGTATTGTAAATAAATAGATAATTTTTTGCACACTTCTTTTTGCAGAAAGAAACAGGAATACTCGACGAACAAGATCAAAGCCAATACTTTGCCACAGCTTTGGCCCTCATGATAAAGTGTCCAACGGAAACTGGAGAGAAACTCAGCCCAGTGAACCTGATAAAGGGATCATGCAAAACATTCAGGATGAAGGATAAACCAGTATCGTTTCCAATTTATCCCTTCCAATACCGGCTAACATGTCTCCTTTTCTTTTAACAGGAAATGTTAATACTAACATTTAACATATCGAAGAAGACACCCCCAAGCGGCAATTCAAAACTGTATTGCTCGATTTGCTCACGTGCCCAGGGCTAATCCAAATTTTCCCATTCTTGATATACTTGCACATTTTGTAAACATGCATAATGCTTGAAAATTGCCACATCCGTATTGTGTTTGCACATTCCATGATTTATGCATGACTCGTCTGCATGTTTATTTTACCAATTCTGACTTGGAGCAAAACTGCACATGGGGCATGACAGGATGATGAAAGGCAAGCCATTCCTACACACGTCCTACATTTTAATCCACAGTGCGTCCAGTGATAATAGGCTCCTCATCCCCCCAATGCAATGAATTTTCTCACAAAAGGTACGATAGCCGAAGGGGAAGGCGATCACTTCTCTACCCTAAGCACTACAGGTGACCATTGACAATCCCTTTGAGCGACGGTTTCATTTCGTAACCCCTAGCAAGAACTACCCCACATCGGGGCCAAATGAAGGTAGTCCCAACAACAGCACGAGGTAAATGGTTAGAAATTTTCTTACTCGGACTAACATCAATTTTTGAGTATTGCTTTGCTTTCAACCTCGTACGGTAATTCAAGTGCCTCAAAACGACGAAAAGCATTCGTTTCTTTATCCAATACACTTTTATCATTTGCATAGCCCAATTGAGCCTGCATATTCGTTTCTTAAAACCCCGTTGGTGGTCATTGCTCATTCCGAGAAGAAGATAGTGCCACCTCAAAGCAGAAGAACTCAGAAGAAGTAGGTCTATACAGAGTTTCTGAGTTGACACTCCAAGTGTGCTAGATCTTTGATATGTATGTGTATACGGCACAATCTTTACAAAACTGAACAGAAAAGATAAAAAGCCAAAAGCAGGACCAAAAGAAGAAAAGCCAGTCCCTGGCACGAAAAAGCAAAGTGCCAGTCAAAAGCAAAGCCAATACCCATTCAAATCAATATTCATTTTTTAATACATTTGGAAACTCAGCAAAAACATACTATCTCCTTCGGTAAATCCCCAATGGGATCCGATTGCGAGAAAAAATTCTTTGAAGGAGTCAAATTGCAAAATATACTCAGTCGAAGTTTACACCGTTCGAGAGCAACAACGGCATCAGCCAAAGTCGACGCCTTCCTCATACAACGATGGTGTCCTTTGAAGACTATTCTAGGAGGCTGAGACTGTGGTAAATATGCAGTGATCACCAATGTCAAACCCGCCTCATATATCTTCTGGGCCAAAATAAGCCTCTACTTCCTCGGTCCCCAATCCCAACCTACGTTCACCAATGGTGTCCTTTAGACCCTTGCTGAATGCGATGATGATAAGATTGAGTGATTCCTTTTCAATCCTGTAATCAGGATAAACGATCTTTCTCGAGAGTGAGAGAAAGCCCTTTCGGACTAAAGTCCCCCATTCAGATCACATTCGAGGTGTTCATACTATAATAACCTCCTTGAACAGAATTGGTAATGCAAACTTGACAGAATCGTTTTGCATGATCCACATGTTGATTGATCGCATCATGAGTTATTACACAGACTGTTTCTAATCATTGCAAACTTAGCCGAACAAGTTTTGCATGAACCAGTGAACTCATTGATGAAAATACTTGCACATGTTGCCTTAGACATTGCCGGACAGGTAACGCGTTCCTGATGTTTGAGTTACCTTCCGAGGTCTCGAAATTCATTCGGTGATTATTAAATAAACAAGCCCAGTTATCGAGAAACCACCAGGAGTTTCTTCTAAATCTTCAAGTAAGTATATCTTCAACCTGAACTCTTCAAAAGAGTGAATTCTTATGATTGTCAAGGCAATCGAATCCATTGCAGTACATACAGATATTTACTTCCTTCAATGAAACATGATTCGTCTCGAAAATGAAAAATTTGAGATAATTGGATGTCTGCCTCATTAGTTTATTCCTAAAGTGACAGGAGAATAGAAATTGGATTTGAGTTTCTGCAGGATTCTTGGTCTTCCCAGATCCCAGAATGGTACCCTTCAAGGTAAGTTAAATTGGGTTTGAGCTTCTGCAGGATTCCTGATCTTTCCATATCCCAAAAGGGCACCCTTCGAGATAAGATAAATCGAGTTTGAGCTTTTGCAGGGTTCCTGATCTTTCCAGATCCCAGAATGGCACCCTTTAAGGTAAGTTAAATCGGGTTTGAGCTTTTGCAGGATTCCTGGTCTCCCCAACTCCTAGAATGGCACCCTTCAAGGTAAGATAAATCCGGTTTGAGCTTCTGTAGGATTCCTGATCTTCCCAGATCCTAGAATGGCACCCTTCAAGGTAAGTTAAATGGGGTTTGAGCTTCTGTAGGATTCCTGGTCTTCCCAGATCCTAGAATGGCACCCTTCGAGGTAAGATAAATCGGGTTAGAGCTTCTACAGGATTCCTGATCTTTCCAGATCCCAGAATGGCACCCTTTAAGGTAAGTTAAATCGGATTTGAGCTTCTGCAGGATTCCTAGTCTCCCCAGATCCCAGAATGGCACCCTTCAAGGTAAGATAATGTCGGTTTGAGCTTCTGCAGGGTTCCTGGTCTCCCCAGATCCCAGAATGGCACCCTTCATGACCTAAAAGTCCTTTCTACAAGCACCAAAGTCCTTTCTACATGCACCAAAAGTCCTTTTTACAAGCACACAAAAGTCCTTCTTACATGCACCAAGTCCTTTCTACAGGCACCCAAAGTCCTTTCTACAGGCACACAAAAGTCCTTCTTACAAGTATCAAAGTCCTTTCAACAAGCATCCATAGTCCTTTCTACAGGCGCACAAAAGTCCTTCTTACAGGCACGAAGTCTTTTCTACAGGCACCCAAAGTCCTTTCTACAGACGCAGAAAAGTCCTTCTTACAGGCACCAAAGTCCTTTCTACAGGCACCCAAAGTCCTTTCAACAAGCATATAAAAGTCCTCCTCACAGGCACTCAAAGTCTTTTCTACAGGCACACAAAAGTCATTTTTACAGGTACCAAAGTCCTTTCTACAGGCATCCAAAATCCTTTCTACAGGCACACAAAAGTCCTTCTTACAGGCACCAAGTCCTTTCTACAGGCACAAAGTCCTTCTTACAGGCATTTCCATGGGGTGACCTACCATACGGGTCAAATCTTTATCCAATTTTAATTAGTAGAATCCTTTTATTAGGAATCTACCATGGGGTGACCTACCATACGGGTCAAATCTCAATCAAATCTTAATCAGTAGAATCCTTTCATTAGGAATCTACCATGGGGTGACCTACCATACGGGTCAAATCTCAATCAAATTTTAATCAGTAGAATCCTTTCATTAGGAATCTACCATGGGGTGACTTACCATACGGGTCAAATTTCAATCAAATTTTAATCAATAGAATCCTTTCATTAGGAATCTACCATGGGTGACCCACCATACGGGTCAAATTTCAATCAAATTTTAATCAGTAGAATCATTTCGTTAGGAATCTACCATGGGGTGACCTACCATACGAGTCCAGGTTCAATCATCCTAAGGTTTTCTTATAACAAATCCTTAAGTTTCCATTCCCTTTTCAGCAGAGCAGTCAATAACCGCGAGACGAACGGGTAAGTTTTAGGTAAACGCCATGCCTCTCTATCCCTCCCTCACTTCATAGGAGCCTCATCAAACCCGGTCTGGATCGGAACTTGCTAAGAGAGGTAGTAGAGATCAAATATCATGACACTTTTTATTTCTTGTGTTGAGTCGATTAGGATTCAGGTGTCATCTCGTCTTTGAAATGAACATCTACCAAGCTTCCTTTCAAAGAGGGGCAGCTGTTGACACCTGATTTTTAATCATCTTTTCTCTTTAAAATTAATAAAAAAATTCATAAAAATTCATAAAATTAAAAAATCAACTTTGGAGACCTTGGCCAACCCTAGGGAACCAATTTTGACCAAAAAATGATTTTTCATATTTTCAGTATTTTTCGGTATTTTTATTTTCAAAAATTAATAGAAAATCCATAAAAATTCATAAAATTAAAAAATCAAATTTGGGGACCTTGGCAAAGCCTAGGGAATCAATTTTGATCAAAAATTAATTTTTCATATTTTCGGTATTTTTCCACATTTTATTTTCAAAAATTCATAAAAAAAATCAATAAAAATGAGAAAATTGAAACAAAATCAACTTTAGGAGCCTCGGCCTAACCTATGGATCCATTTTTGAGCAAAAAAATATTTTTCATATTTTTTATATTTTTTAATATTTTTGAAAAATACAAAAATACTTAAAAATTCGGGAAGAATAACATTTGAGGCCACAAAAATACATAAAAATAGTAAATATTTTTCTTTTAAATCCCTTTTCATGTTGGCCATCATAAATTTGACAAATCCAATTTGGGGTCATGTATTTCTTCATGACCATAATCTCGAATCGGGCCTAAAAAATCCAATTTGAGTCAATTTATTTTTATTTTTTCACTTTAAGAGTTGTGGCATTGTTCTCTAATAATCCAAACTTTCATCTTGGACCGATTATACCCAGAATAACTCAATTTTGCAAAAGGGCTTTAATTGAATTTTGCATTATTTTTAGCGGCAAGAAATGAGCTTAAATTTGACAAGCGATTGAACTAGACATGCGATGAATTTGGACCAAGCATGGGGAAGGTGTGTCAACAATTGTGAGGAGATTTGGACTTAAGGAAATATTTCTCCAGAAACTGAATTGCAAATACTTAAAACCTCAGAGACTAGAGTGCAAATACCTAACACATGAGGGATTATTTTGTAAATAACAAAAAGAAGAGTTATTGGAGAAATTAGAATAGAAAAGGGAAGATGGAGAAGAGGAGATGGAGAAGAGGAGATGGAGAAGGGAAGATGGAGAAGAGGAGATGGAGAAGAGATGATGGAGAAAATAAGATGAGAATAAAGAAGGGAAGATGAGATGAAGAAGAGTTAGTGAAAAAATTAGAATGCGAGATAGATGAGTGGGTTATAAAAGGAGGAAGAAGTGAGCTTGGAAGAGGGGAATTTTTGGGAGAGAGAAAATTTGAAATGTTTGAGAGGATTTTGGGAGATTGAAGAAAAATTAGAGAGAAAAAAAAAAGAGAAAATTCTTTTTCCAAAAGAGAGTTTTAAAGATGGTGGGAGTTTGAAATCTAGGTGTTACCATCATCAATTTCTCTACCGATCAACACGAGGTCCGAATTCGGCAGTCAAATCCGTCAAATCAGGTAACAATCCTAACCAATAAAATCATCGAGAATGTCGTTACCTTAATGGATTGATTTAAATTTCGATTATGCCATGTCATATTCACATGTCGTATTCGTATTGCAATTTTTTGCATTTTTCACTTAAAAGATCCGAATCCCAAATTGCGGCAGATTCTGCCCCATACTTGGTGTGTAAAGATCTCTTGTACTTTACTTTTTGCAATTTAATTTCTACAACATCAAATCCCAGAATGGGTAGGCCGACCCACCCATTGAAGGTCTT
>JAGVVM010006618.1:0-25002 GCA_019149425.1 Psidium friedrichsthalianum
CCCCACTAAGGTCGTCGATTTAAAAATTTCCCTGACGCGATTTGGTATGGGCCACGGAGGGCTCGAGCCAAGCCCAGATATCTAATGGGCCTAGCAATCCATTAGCTCCCTCGGGATCTGGAAATCTCGGGAGGGTCGCGACAATCTCCACCATACATTGTAGACCTAAGTTTGGTATTTGGGATTGCCGGGTAGGATTAACTTCCACCGGGTTACTATTGCCACCCATTCCAGGGGTATTCGAGATAGCAGAGGGGAGAAGAGCTTCATCAGGGTCAGTTCCAATGTTGCTAGCCTCACCATCATCACCACCAGAGTTGGAGCATTCAGAACTGGCGTGAGCATCATCATCAGACTCAGATAACGAGTGTGTACCTACAATAACTTTTTGCAGCAGAGCCTGAAGCAGAGATGGTGCATCAGAATCCATCTCCAGAATTGGCATAGGGCTATTCGAAGTAGAGGATCGTCTTCTTCTCACTGTTTCCCAGCCCACATCTTCACGTGGGCCTTTGGCAGCAGCAGATGAGCTTGATGTTTTAGTGAGGGCAGCCAGCTGAACATTATCAGCTTGATCAGCTGGAGTTGCTGCCTGTAGCGCTGGCTCAATAGGTGGATAACACCAGTGACCAAATGTGCCACAAAGCATGTAGGAAACTGCTTCCCTTCATACTCCACACTAAAAGTGTGTTTCTCTCCTTTCAGTGCTACTTCAGCTACCTTGTGAAGAGTCTGGGAAGCTTTGATCTCAATACACACTCTTGCAAAGGAGAAGGTACACATTGCAGCCATGTTAGAGTCCACATATAGGGGCTTCCCTATGGCACTTGCCATTAAGCTAATGCCCGAAGCTGACCATAGTGTGTAAGGAATGTCTCGCAGCTTAACCCAGATGGGAATGGTCTCGTGCTGGCCTTTCTGTAGCTTGAGCAGCGGATGCCATTGTTGCAAGAACATAGGGTTGCAGAAGAGATTAGTTGGGGCTTCCTTCCAAAACTTCCTGCAAAAGGACTCATCCGGAATATGAAAGAAGTAGAATCCATGGTTGTCAGCCATATATACACAACATTAGCTCCCCAAGCAGTTTTAACAACAACCTCAGTGAGCTTAAATGTGAGTTTCCGCCCAATGAAGTATCCTACTAGGTACTCATGCAATTTCGGTTAGCCTCATTGATAATCTCATCCGTAGCTATGATCGTGGGTCTACTTCAACATATGTTGGGGGAATATAAGAGAGGGAGTATCCCTTCTTGACCGAGCGAGCAATATTAGCCCAGGTCTTTGCTGCTGCTGTTTTGAGCTCAACAAGGCAGGGTTTGCCATTCCCCTGCTTCGGCTGCGCCTTCCTCGACTACGGCTTTTTATGGTTTTGGTTGCCTCCAGAGGAGGTTCCAACTATCTCAAGGCCTGCCAAGGCTTTCCCTTTGTCCTTCTGCTGCGCTACCCTAGTAGAGGTGCCAATAATCCCCGCAACAGGAGCAACACCAACAGGTACGCCAGCAGCCCCCGTAACAGGAGCATCATCCAATGCTCTAAAGGTAACACTTAGGGGAGTTTTTGTAGGCACCTTATTAGCCTTAGATGCTGAAGTTACCTTAACAGGCTTCGGCGGGAGAGAGTCCCTTCCATTGTTCAGGTCACTAGCCATAAGGAAAAGCCAGACATACCAGAGGTTGGGGGGATGGAAGAGAGAGCCCAAACAACTAGCAAAAAAGCAGCTCAAGGCTCTTAAACCATCCACAAAACACCTAGTTCCACACACAGTTCCCTCACCAAACTTAAATCCACAGCAGCAAGAATCGGGAAAAACATATCTATAATGCCGAGAGGAGGAGAGACAAAGAAGAGGATCTAACCGGAGGATCAGGATGGGATGAGGAGACGAGCAGGGTCTCACAAATCAGCCACATCCACCAGTTAGATTGGCCGGGAGGACGGGAAAACCAACCGGAGCAGATTCCCGTGCAGACTAGAGGCGGGAGAGAAATGGCGCTACAGTACCAAACTACTACAGTAACCCGTAAGCAAAATGAGAAGCTTATATTGGAGGTGTTTTATTTTTATTTTTATTTTGGTAAGTTGAGGTGTTTTATTTTTTTGTCTTCCTTAAATCCGAAAATCATTAAAAAAAGAATTGTCATCGTGCATTACATGTCATCTTTACAATGTCATTTCAAATTGCATGTTAGGTTTGCATCACATATAGAATTCCATGTTTAAGTCTTTTAATTAATTCAGATACAATGCAGTCGATTTAATTAAACAATAGCATAACCTTGTACCTTAGTTTAATTTAATTGCATGTCATATAGATTAATCATGTTAGTTAATTTAATTGATTCAACTGCATATCATTACGATAGTCATGTAGTTTAATTTAACCTCATATGCATGCTTAAGGTAATCTTGCATTTAATTCATGTCATGGAATCTTAGGATAATTTCATGCATTGCATATGGTTATTTTTCATTAAAAAAAAACGAAAGCAAAAAGGGAGAAGATTGTCTGGTGCATGCTCTTTGCTAATTATCTTGAATGATGATTGTTAGTTTAATTGATTGTGCTCCTGCCTGATAACCTTTGTTAGTAACTTAAGTTAAGATTTAATCAAACTTTTATGATCAAATTTTTTCATGATTTAAAAGGTACCGAAAGCACGTTAGAGTTATCTAGCGTAATCAAGTTCCTAAGCTCATAATCTCTGGTTCGTAGAAATAAAATAGTTCTCCTGGCTATTTTATTTAGGTTTCTAATCAACTTACCTTAAATGATTAGTGGTGTCTCTAAGTTAAAAATCTTTACATGTTAAATATTGAACCTATGTCGTGATTTGGTAGAGCTTGGGAGAGCTCGAACTAGGTTAGTTAATTTAATTAATTAATCTAGTAATCCATTAACCTAAAATTAGGAGACCCGATTTTTAGATCGCGATAGCTTGGCGACTCCGCTAGGGAGAAATTTGAATTTTTTAAAAATCTATGGAGGACTTAGGCCAAAAATTTTCGTGGAAAATCACTTGATTTGGCAAATTTTGATTGAATTCACATTCTTAGGTGTAAATGGTTTGCAGAATGGGAGTTATGAGGGGAGAGTTTTGGCAAACTCCTTGTTTTACAGGCTTGGTATATGGGAATTGGTGATTTAATTTTTGAACTATTGAAGTAGTATTTGCATTTAAATATTGTACATGTGTTTACAGTATTTGCACTACACTACACACAAATCGTCACCGGACCTGGGTCACCAATAGTTTTAAGATGGTAGTTAGATGGTTTTTTAAATCTTGGCGGTAAGGCTTCGCTAAAGGTTATCCCATCTGGATCCCAAAATTTTTTTCGAAAAATAGCTCAAGGGTCCTTCTCATGCGCGTGAGGCTACGATGCATGGGCATTGCCCTTGTCGACCGAACCAAGCCGAAGTAATTGGACCTAACTAGTCGTCACTATGTGTACGCGAGGCTACGACTAGTCTAGACAATTGTGCACGAGGTTACGACATGTCGTTTAGTTCATTACTTCATTTGCAAAAACCTTTAGGGTAGATAGACTAATATTTAAATTCACGATTCATGTGCATGTCTATGTGATTGTATTTTATTTTTTTCAAGGTAAAGTAAGTTTTCTAACTTTATCTTATATTTATTTTTGGTCAGTCCATGGTAGGTGTCAATCAAATTTTGAACTTAACATCATGGTCATTTTTTTCCAAAAAAATAAAAATAAAAAATCAAATTGGTGTGCATTTCTGAAAAAAAAATGAATGCAGAAAACTCCCTTCGAAAATTTTGCTGATCGATAAAAGATTTTGTCACATCTTTCTTAATACTTCAATGGATACAAGATTTTCTTGACAAATTTACCCTTGAAAAGTCATTGTGATAAAAGAAGAAAATCCCTTCAGGAAATTTTCTAAATGTCAAGAACTCTACCACCTTTTTTTCAAGTTACAAAATTTGTGAGAAAATTCTTTTTGAGAAATTCACCCATGTCTTCCTAAGAAAAATTTGTCTGATTTCTCCATAAAAATAGAAAAACAAGATGAACCAATTAAGCAAGTCATATACCGACCTCTTTTGGGTCACATGCTCATTACTTCCTCTACTTTTGTAGAAAATCATGGGTGCCCCAGGCGAGAGCAAATTGTGCTCATTGATGATAACAACATGCTAGATTTAATTGACAAATTGATCGTTGACACCAATTACTAGAGAATCCTCAAAGGAAGTGGCCGCAGGCCCAAATTAGTAAAATTTCATTCCGCACAATCCTTTGTGGGGAACAGTTCCTACTCTCCCCATCTAATGCAGTTGCCACTTGCGAAATGCAGCGATGGATAAAATAGAATGTGTAGTTACCTCCTTGGCAACAGAGGAAAATGTCTCATAATAATCGAAACCTTCCTGTTGTGTGAACACCTTAGCAACTACTCGAGCCTTATAGCGTTCATGGAACCATCTGCCTTGTATTTGATTTTATATACCCATTTGTAGCTTATCGGCCTTCACATGAAGGCAAGAAAACAATGTCCCAAGTATGATTCTCCATGAGGGCATTTAATTTTATCCTCCACAACCTATTGCCAACATGGGTCACGAGCTGCTTCGTCATAAGAAGAAGGTTCTTATTCCTCGAATATGCAATTAACACAACACTGTTCTAGTGATAGTCAACTAAATGAGACATAAGAGGATACAAGATAAATTGTACCTAGAGAATCCAATGTGGGACATATGTAACCTTTGGTCTATGTAGGGCCCGAACATGATGATTAGAATGTCAAACTTGCTCAGTAATTATTTGTATTCATCAATAGAAAATTGGGGAAATATCATTGATAATGTAGGTGAATGATTCTCCCCAAATGATAATATTGGGGACTCAATTGCTTGATTCGAGATAATGAGACTAGCTACCACAGGAGATATGGGTCCAGCACATGAAGACATATTGTGGAGTCACAGATAAATCTTGTTCTGATAAGAATTGATGGTGATTTGACGTTGAAGCAGATAATTGGGATGAAGATGTTGTCTCTTGAAATGGGAACATATCTTTGTGGAAAAACAACATCTTGGCTTATAAAGAAATGGCCTGTAGATATTTCCATAACTCAGTAACCTTTATGCAGCGGTGGATATCCAATGAAAATAAATAGAAGGCACGGAGATCCATTGTATCCAAAGGCCCACAGTCGTCACATAGCTTAAACAACAAAAAACTCTTAGGTGGTCAATCTCTAGCTGTTTCCCAAAAAGCATGTCAAAAGGAGTTCAATCTTCAAGGACTCGAGTTGGCATGCGATTGATTAAATAGGCTACCTGACCACACAATCTCCCCAGTAAGTTTCAAGAATAGAAACTTGGTACTTAAGTGCACAAGCTACTTCTAAGAGACGCCGATGTTTGTGCTTAACAATCCCATTTTATTGGGGAGTGTAAATGCAAGAGATTTCATAGAGTATCCCATGAGAAGATAGAAAAGTCGTGCACTCAATACTAAAAAAACTCACTCCCATTATCTGTATGAATTCAATGAATAGATTTGTCGAATTAATTTTTAATCAAACAAAAAAAAATCGATAGATGGGAAAAAGTTTGGCTTTTTATTGCATGAGGAAACCCAAGTGATGCAGGTATAATCATCTACAATAGTGAGGAAAAATGAGATCTGTCACGATGTGGGAGTATGATAGGGACCCCAGATGTCCACAGTGAATTAAGGAAAAAACACTAGGAGCTCAGATGTCCTAATTGGGAACAATGTTTGTGATTGCTTAGCCAAGGGGCAAACTGGACATTTTGGGTGAGAAAAACGAGCACTATGACCCAAATGCTAATGAAAAAGAAAGCTTTTATTACTAGTAGCGGAATTACATGAAATGCTGCTATTCAAGGAAGATAAATCAAAGTCTTTTGGAAAATGATCCAAAAGTGTAGCCCTTGTGCAGCGTTACCCAAGCCCATCAGTTTGCTAGTCAAATGGTCGTGAAAGAAGCAATTTTTGGAATTGTATATGGCACAGCATTGATTGTCCTCATATGCTTTGGAAACAAATAGAAGATTGAACTCAAATTCAGGTATGTAGAAGACATTCTTAAGATAATATTGGACTAAGATAAATAGTGCCAATTTTGGTGACATAAGTGAAGTTCCCTTTTGGAAGATGTATTGTCGTAGAAGAGCGGAGTCTTTTGTCATAATGAGAAAGAGTTGGTCATTGTATATTATGTGATCATTAGCACCCGAATCAATTATCCATGCATCAGCTGAGATAGGATTTGTCTTGCAAAAAAGGGTACCTGAAAAACCATAATCTTGTCGGTAACTCTCAATTGATTTAGTGCCTTCATGATATTTTGGCATTGATCTTGAATAATTGTCTGATTTGCCTTTTCAATCCCTTGTGCTGAAACCTGATAAGTAGAGAATTCTTTCTCCCTTTTGTATTTATCATTGGCTTTCCATGTAATTTCCAGCACGTATCAACCATATGATGTGGGTGCTTGCAATAATCATAGAATTTACCCTTTGTTTTAAAATTTTGACCACCCCCCTTCTGTGATGACGTGGCACTTCGTGAACCATTGGATGGTTTAAACACTGGTGCTAACGTGGCTTGATATGGGCTGTTGGATTCAGCTGCATGAATGGATGAATGATAACCCTCAGATCCTCGCTTCTAATCTGGTCGTCCGTCCAACCCTTTAGGATTTTTTTGTTCCTTCTTCCCAGCAAAATCCAGGCAACGCATGAGGGCTGTTGGATCTCATTGCAACGGTCCCACTAGAGTGGTGAGTGTCACGCTCTCTCCTACCCACAAATATTCCGTCGGGGCTAAATGCTGGTTCTCTTCCTAAACAACCAGTGGGTGGACTTGGCCGAGCGGGGGATGGGTTTCATGGCTAGGATATGTGACTGAAAGGGTGAGTAGCTCTCATTCAGATTTAGGAAAAATTGAGTTACCTTGTCTCGATGTTTGATGGCTATATATTGTTTAAGAGTCACCTCAAGCCCCTCGAGTTGTTCCTTGACTGCCTCAAGCTCGTTCTATAGAGCCAAGTGTCAATTAAGCAAGCGATGGCCGAGAGGTTCCCCTGCTTCAACTCCGACAAGGCTTGGGTGAGCGAGAAAATTTTGGCTCTTTTAAGCTTCCTGTATATCTTGCAGATGTTGTCCCACATGGTTTTCAAGTCTTCAGTTGGTAGCAGTCCGGCTGTGACCTTAGGAGCTGCACAGTTCCTAATCCATCTACGAACGAGTTGGCTGCACGTATGCCAATATCACTGTAGCCGGTTCTTGTTCAAAAAAGCTACGGTTCTGTCTAGGAAACTGTATTTGTCCTTAGTTACCAAAGCTCGTCCAAAATCTCGAGCCCAGGTGGAGTAGTTGTCTAGTTCTGCAAGTTGTTTATTAATGATTCATAGCTCTGGTCCGTCGATTGGTGATGTATAGAGTGGATGGCCGGGCTCTAGGCGGTCACCGGTGGTTGCAATGGCATAATCAGGAAACCGAGATGAAAACCCGGGTAGGGATTTGTCAGTTCAGGTCTCTAGCCTGGAGGAAACCAACTAGACCCACGATTTGGGTTGTTCCCCAGAACAAAGGGAACTTGCCCGCTTCCATTAGGCTGAGCTCCAAGGTTCGAAGCTGCTTCTTCTACGAATGGACCATGCAAGATGTACGGTTGATTTGCCCCAACACCCCATGGGCTATGCATCTGAAACCAGTGGACCCCCCAACAGCAAGGAAATAGGCCCCAAACAGCAAGAGAAATCAGTCTGGACAGTGGCAGTTTTGGATTCCAAAAAGCAGTAAAATGCTTGGACTAGTTGGCGGTGAGCCGAGAAGCAGCAGTTTAAAACTGTAAAGATCACCATGTCAAGCTGGCACAATGACGAGCATGGGAAAGTGGTCAATTGTTGGGAAGAGCATCATCGTGTTAGAAGAGCATCATCGTGTTGAGTGGGAGCAAAACTGGACCGTCAGAGCATGAGGAGCAACGCCGGCATAGAGGCAAAAAACAAAGGAGACTCACAACACTTCCTCTCTCCCTTCTCACAGCTTTTGCAACAATCGTCAATAATGTGATCCTCTCTGTTGTTTTTTTTTTATTTTCTAAGCAAGCCTCCCATCCCCCAATCTCTCTCTCACGATTTTTCTTCTCAATGTGCTCTCTCACAATTTTTTCTTTTCAATCTTCTCTCAAAATTCACCCCCCCCCTCTCTATGCAATTACGTGATCTCATTATATGGAAAACTCAATTAGCTCTCCAACATCATTAAAGTGCTCCAATTACTTAGGCTGCGTATGGTAACGATTCTGATCCTAAAAACTGATTCTGATCAAATGACTTTTTCTGATTCTGATTCTGGATGAGTTTTGGAGAACCAGAAACGCGTTTGATAACTGTACAAAATTTTTATTTTGAAAAACTGTTTTTTCTTTCTAATTTTTTTCATTTAAGTCAAATACTATGTAGTTACTTTGTAAAATTTCATTCTAAATAAAGGTTAATTTCCAATGCACACTAAAATAATTTAAAATACAATTATTTTTTAGCATGTCATAAATGAAACAAAAATTTTAATACATGATGTTTGAAGTTCGATTGAAACATAGGACACGTTTCCATATTAAGGACTCATTTTTTCTTTAAGTGTTGCGTTGTCCAAATACATACAAAACATAACAGCCAAATAACAAATTATTCACTGAAACAAAAAATCAAATTATCCTCCTTGATATGAAGTATGAGTCCTTCACTATCATTTTGCAACTTTTGTCCTAAATCCAAGTGGGTGTTTGGCTTCAGCTCCACGTGCAGATGGTCACATTTTGTGACACACGGCTATAAGTATATATTTTACCATCTGCATGTTGGATCCTCTCATCTTCTGCAACATTTTTTGTAGAAGAGTGAAATATAGGAAATCTAGGAAATTTAGGCCTCAATTTATGAAAATAAGGTCAAACTAGCATAATCTAAGCTTTTTCTATTTTTAGGAAATTTCTAAATTGTTTTGTGATTTTTAAAAAAATTCAATTTTTTTTTCAAAATTTTTTATTTTTATTTTTATTAGGTTGAGAGAAAAGTGACGAAAAAAATGAAAGGGAAAAGTGAAAGATGTGATATTTCATTATGTTTTGTGATTGTCAAAAGTGATTCTTTTTTCAGAACCAACTTTTTTTTGTTCTGGATTTTACTCTAAAACTGATTCTGATTCTCTAAAACTGATTCTGGGAACAGAATCAGAATCAGAATTATTTGGTTTACCAAACATGATTCTCATTCTTTACTGTTCCAGGGAACAGAATCAGAGAATGAGAATGGTTACCATACGCAGCCTTAGTATCACCGAAAGCAAATTTGTCCCTTCATCGTGCCTTACTTTAATCATTACCACACCCACCAAATGTATTGTTGCTCATGACCATCTTCTCCTCTCTCTCTTTTTTTCTTCTTGTTTTTTTTTTTTTTTGCTATTTGCTTTTCAAATTTGTCCCTTCATCATGCCGAATGACCTTACTTTAATCATTACCACACCTAACCAATGTATTGTTCCTCACAACCATCTTCTCCTCTCTCTTTTTTTTCTTCTCTTTTTTTTTTTTTTTTTGCTTTGGCTTTTCAAATTTTGTCCCTTCATCATGCCTAATGACCTTACTTTAATTATTACCACCCCACCAAACACCATCTTGCATTGTTGCTCACGACCATCTTCTCCTCTTTTTTTCTTTTTTTTTGCTTTTTTTCTTTTTGCGTTTCAAATTTGTTCCTTCATTATGCCTAATGACCTTACTTTAATCATTATTATTAAGCATCCAAAGATAAACACCATCTTGTATTGTTGCTCACGACCATCTTCTCCTCTTTTTTTTCTTTTTTTTTTTGTGCCGCGAACGAAACATTTAAGCATATCCACTGCTAGTTCAATTTGAAATGCGAATTCGTGCACGCTAAAAAGTCAAAATGAGCTAGGTGCAAACTACATGCATAATGATTTAGTTATTTTTGTAAGGACTAAAATTAGTCTCTAATTTTTTATGAAATAAATGATTAAATGAGAAATCAAAATTTAGGTGTCAACATAGCCATTAGATCAATCTAACTTTTGGATATGTTAATCTAGAGTTCATGAGCTTTCGATCAAGTTCTAGATTGGCCAAATCGATGAAGTTTTCATTGTTGGATGTCGCCGAGAAGCTCTTAGCTGTTCATCCATCATCTTTTCCAATGAAGAGTTGACCAAGTTAATAGTGGTTGACTTGGTCAACATTGATGTGGCGCCACATGGCATACTACGTAGGACGCCACATCAGCGAGGACGATTATTTTCATTTTTTGATAATAATAAATAAAATCCAAATTGAATGGTGGGAGAGACCCCACATGTCATGATCTGGTATTTTTCAAAAATAAAAAATGATTTTCATAATTAAAAATGAGTTTTTTGAAATAAAAAAATAATTTTTTATCGAACGGTTGTGGATTAGACATGCTATTCGATTTGATCGATTGATCTCGGTATGCAGATCGAATGGTCAAGAATGAGTCATGCCGTTTGACCAGAGTAGTTGATCTTAGTACTTAGATTAGGGCAAATTAGCCCCTTGGTTGATCTGGACCGTACATTTTAGTATGTAGATCCATTGCCCGTGAGTTAGCCACGTGGCTTTGTCTACATCATAGGATTAGAAATTAGAATAAAAATTTCAAAAATTTAATAAAAAATTCAAAAAAATTGAAAAAAAAAACGTCGTCGTTTAGATTGGCCCGAGACACTTAGGTTTCAGGCCAAGCATCCAAGTCTTGTGGGTCGGGTCAACTCGATTCGAAAATATTAAAAATTTCATAATAATAATAATAATAATAATAATATCATAAAATACCAAAATTTCATTAAAAAATTGGAAAAAAAAATTCTAAAAAATAGAAAAATTTAGAAAAATTGAAAAAAATAAAAAATGGAAAATGACTATATTTAATTGGTTTGACCATTTTTGTTGATTGTGCTTCCTGAATCTCCCAAAAATGACAGTTTTGTCCCTCTAGACATTTCGGCCCAAACTTGCCCAAATCACCTTTGAACATTAATGGTACATTCTATGAGCCCTCAGGGCTCCACGAGGCATGCCATGTGATATTTTTTATGTGATTTATTTGCATGATCTGATTCTTTGATTTGTGCACTTTCAATTACTTATTGTGATTTATAGGATAGCCATTTCCATTTGCATGAACCCCTTTAGACGTTAGAGCTTAAATATAGTGCGACTGACGCTAACATGGAGCTACTGGTTGATGTGATCATTTTTAATAACATTTTCATATTTTATGATTATTTTTATTTATTTTCTTTCACTTTTTCTTCTTCCATGGCCTACTAGAGGAAGAGAAGATTAAAGAAAAAGAAAAAGAAAAAGAAAAAGAAAATAAAGAAGTAAAAATTAAAAATCGAAAAAATATCAAAATATTAATAAAAATTGGATATGTCAGTGCTAGCCTCGCCACGTCAATGATTTGTGGTCAAAATGGTCGGAAGAATTGAATTGCCATTAATGCAAAAAGTTTATGACTGAATCGACAAAAAAAAAAAGATTTAGGACTGAAGTGACAAAAAAACACTTAAAACTAAATTGACACAATTGTAATAGATTTAAGGAACTTTTTGATAATTTTTTAAGTATACAAAGTATAAGAATATTCATAGTGTGATCTATCGTGTGAAAGGAACATCACTTGATAGTTGCTAGATAGTTAGATGTAGGCTTGGGGATAAAGCCGAGCCACTATTAATCTTAGTGTGCTATCTTTCATCATTTTTATTAGGAAGTTAAAATTATTTTATTTTGCAAAGTTTCTTCCTAGTTCTCATTCAACCTATTCAACCCTCTAAGTTGCATTGTTAGCTCCAAAATGCCTATCACTCAAAATTTGCAAGTTAGATCACAATCTTTTAAAATTAGGCAAAAAATTAAATATTCAAGTTTGGTATTCAAGATATCACCTAATTCACGATGTGTTTCCTAATCAGACCAATGGCTAAGGATCTCGTGGATGGGGGCGCTTGGCGGTGGTGGTACTCACGGTGAGGGCTCTCGACTTGTTAGTGCAAGCCTGTGGTGAGGACTGAAGCATTAAAAATTCGTCAAGGGCTGCCAATGCATAAGTCAGCTTGCAAAATAGAGGAAGTCTCACAAGTAATCACGGCTGTCACGGATTGCTCCTCAGATGGTGGTGCTGGAACTCTTTGGGACGGGGAGCACACAGGGACCGTGGTTGCGGCTCGAGCTTAGAGCAGAGGCGTGACGTCCTAATTTTCGTCTGTATTTTTAGCAAGTAAAATGGATTATGTAAAGAAGTTATGTGGAAATATAAGATCATCTAATGTTAAGGGAAATGTGATTTTGATGTCCGATACATAATTTGAATCATTGACGTCAATATGAGATTTTGATTCGGTTGAATTAGTCTTGGAATTTTGAGCGCAAAAAGACCCTAAGACCCATGACCGAATCCTCCCCTATATAAACCAAACCATCCCCCCCCCCCCTCTCTCTCTCTCTCTCTCTCCTTATTTTGCACGACACCCCCCACCTAGAGGTGGCCCACGGGCCGGTTTTGGCCTGGGTCAAACCAGAACCGGCCGGTTGACCGGGCCAGTTCATCCGAAGTGGAACCGGCTTGTGTGCACAAGCCGGTTTGGAGTTGTTTTTTGTCCGAACGTTCCCAAACGGCTATATAGCCGTTTTTTTTTCTTTACTTTATTAAATAATCTACTTCATTTTTTTAATTTATTAAATAATCATAACTATTATAAATATCCATATTCACTTTTCATTTTTCCTCACAATTCTATCAAATTCTCTCATTTCTCAATTCTCTCAATTTTTCAGTTTTCTTCCGCTCAATTCTCTCAAAAAATGGCAAGTGAAAAAGGAAAGTGTCCGATAATCCAGAAGAATCCAATTATTCTCATGATCCTTGTGAGTATGCACATTGGGAAGACGATGACGATGACGATATCAAAGGTTATTCCCAATGTCGAGCACGTCTGACGCAAGAAAGTTGCAACATACTACCAATGCCGAAGAAGCGTCAACAATAAAGGAGATGAGTCGAGCGGGTACACCCATCATATGGCCCAACACTTCACCAAGCAATATATAAAGGAAAGAGAATACCCAGCCTCACATGTAAGCATTGCCCAAAAAAATATACAGCTTTTACAAGTGGAAGCGGTTATGAAACGTATCGACGGACATCTGGTGTCAAAACATCCAACGCAATTCGGGATTGACACCAGGCAATAGCAAATTCTCAAGTTGTCGATTCTAACACTTCTCCTTATTTTGTTACAATTATAAATAATTCATGGGCAAGAATTAGCTAAATTTGCTGCCGTTGAACATTTGTCGTTTAATTTTGGTGAAAAATTAAGTTTTAATACTTTATACAAATGCATGTACTCCCCACAAGCAAAACCTGTTTCGAGAAATAGTTTAAACGCCAAATTTTTAAACTCATAAAAAAGGAAAAGAAGATTGAGAAATTGTTTTACAATTTTCAATGAACATGTGCATATAAGTAATGACCTTTGGAGTGATCATTGGCAAAAATTATTATATGGATATACATGTCATTGGATAGATGATGATTGGAACATTCAAAAAAGAATATTGCATTCGAGTTTTGATGAAATGCATCTGGCACAACTATTTATAGAATAATTAAGCAAGTTTTAGAAGAATATTATGGTTATAAAAATTTTGTCAATTGGTTTGATAATGCCTCGGCAAAATCGCTTCCATTCGCAAGTAGAAATAATTTATAACTCGCTTTGGTGAAAATTTTTTCACATTAAATGTGTTGCCATGTTTTAAAATTTATGCATACAAGATGGTTTACGAACTCTTGAAATTTTCTCCACCAATAAAAATAGCAATTCAATATTTATGAAAAACATCCCCAAGTTATGAGAGACTGGGGTAGATTTTGTAACAAAATGGAAAGAAAACAAAAAAAATCCAAGAGATGTTCCAAATTATTGAAATTTACATATGGAATTTCAATAATTTGGAACATCTCTTGGAATTTTTTTGGTTTTCGTCCATTTTGTTACAAAAATACCCCCAGTCTCTCATAACTTGGGGAAGTTTCATAAATATTGAATTGCTATTTTTATTGGATGGAGAAAAATTTCAAGAGTTCGAAAACATCTGTATGCATAAATTTAAAACATGGCAAACACATTTAATGTGAAAAAAATTTTCACCAAAAGCGAAGTTTATAAATTATTTCTACTGCGAATGAAAGCGATATTTGCCGACGGCATTATCAAAACCAATTGAAAAAATTTTATTAACCAATAAATATTCTTCCTCTAAACTTGCTAATTATTCTATAAAATTATGTGCCAGATGCATTTTCATCAAAAACTCGAAATGCAATAATTCTTTTTGAATGTTCCAATCATCATCTATCCAATGACATGTAATATCCATATAATAATAATTTGCCAATGATCACTCCAAATGTCATTACTATATGCACATGTTCATTGAAAATTGTAAAAACAATTTCTCAAATCTCTTTTCCTTTTTTATGAAGTTAAAAATTTGGCGTTTAAACATATTTTCTCGAAAACAGGTTTTGCTTGTGGAGTACATGCATTTTGTATAAAGTATTAAAACTTAATTTTCACAAAATTAAACGACAAATGTTCAACGGCAGCAAATTTAGCTAATTCTTGCCCATAATTATTTAATGTAACAAATAAAGGAGAAGTGTTAGAATCGACAAACTTGAGAATTTGCTATGGCCTGGTGTCAATCCCGAATTGCGTTGGATGTTTTGACACCAGATGTCGTCGATACGTTCATAACGCTTCCACTTGTAAAGCTGAATTTTTTTTGCAATGCTTACATGTGAGGCTGTACTCATTTCCTTCTATAATATTGCTTGGTGAAGTGTTGCCCATTGATGGGTGTACCCCATCGACTCATCTCCTTTATTGTTGACGCTTCTTCGGCATGGTAGTAGGATGCAAACTTTCTTGCGTCAAGACGTGCTCGACATTGGGATATAACATTGATATCTCATCGTCATCGTCTTCCCCAATGTGCATACTCACAAGGATCATGAGAATAATGGATTCTTCTGGAATTATCGGACACTTTCCTTTTTCACTTCGCCATTTTTTGAGAGAATTGAGCGGAAGAAAACTGAAAAAATTGACGAGATTTGAGAAATGAGAGAATTTGATAGAAATTGTGAGGAAAAATGAAAAGTGAAATGGATATTTATAATAGTTATGATTATTTAATAAATTAAAAAAAAATGAAGTAGATTATTAATAAATAAAGAAAAAAAAAAACGGCTATATAGCCGTTTGGGAACGTTCGGAAAAACCAACTCCCAACCCGGCTTGTGCCACACAAGCCGGTTCCACTTCGAAAAAAACTGGCACCGTAACCGGCCGGTTCTGGGTTTGACCCGGCCAAAACCGGCCCGTTAGCCACCTCTAGGTGGGGGGGTGTCGTGCAAAATAAGGAGAGAGAGAGAGAGAGAGAGAGAGAGGGGGGGGGGGGGAGGGTTGGTTTATATATGGGAGGGATTCTGGTCATGGGTCTTAGGGTCTTTTTTGCACTCAAAATCCCAAGACTAATTCAACCGAATCAAAACCTCATATTGATGTCAATGAGTCAAAATTATGTATCGGACATCAAAATCACATTTCCCTTAACATTAGATGATCTTATATTTCCAACATAAACTTCTTTACATAATCCATTTTACTTGCTAAAAAAGACAGACAAAAATTAGTACATCACACCCTGCTCTAAGCTCGAGCCGCAACCACGGTCCCTGTTGCTCCCGTCCCAAAGAGTTCCAGCACCACCATCTGAGGAGCAATCCGTTGACAGCCGTGATACTTGAGACTTCCTCTATTTTGCAAGCTGACTGTGCTTGTCAACCCATGACGAATTTTAATGCTTCAGTCCTCACCGCAGGCTTGCACTAACAAGTCGAGAGCCATCACCGTGCGTACCACCACCGGCCAAGCGCCCCATCCATGAGATCCTTAGCCATTGGTCCGATTGGAAACAACATCGTGAATTAGGTGATTACCTTGAATACCAAACTTGAATATTAATTTTATTGCCTAATTTTAAAAGATTGTGATCTAACTTGCAAATTTTGAGTGATAGGCATGTTGGAGCAAACAATGCAACTTAGAGGGTTGAATAGGTTGAATGAGAACTAGGAAGAAACTTTGCAAAATAAAATAAGTTAAGTTTAACTTCCTAATAAAAAGATGAAAGATAGCACACCAAGATTAATAGTGGCTCGGCTTTATCCCCAAGCCTACATCTACTATCTAGCAACTATCAAGTGATGTTCATTTCATACGATAGATCACACTATGAATATTCTTATACTTGATACTTAGAAAAATTACAAAAAAAGTCTTAAATCTATTGCAATTGTGTCAATTTAGTTTTAAGTCTTTTTTTGTCACTTCAGTCCTAAATCCTTTTTTTTTGTGTCGATTCAGTCATAAACTTTTTGCATTTGTGCCAATTCAATCCTTCCGACCAATTTGACCACAAATCATTGACGTGGCGAGATTAGCACTAACATATCCAATTTTATTAATATTTGATATTTTTTATTTTTAATTTTTACTTCTTTATTTCTTTTTCTTTTTCTTTTTCTTATTAATCTTCTTCTTCCTCTAGTAGGCCATGGAAGAAGAAAAGTGAAAGAAAAAATAAATAAAATAAATCATAAATATGAAAATGTTATTAAAAATTGATCACATCAACACCAGTAGCTCCATGTTAGCGTCAGTCGCACTACGTTATTGATTTTCGGGTAAAACTAGTCAGAATGACTGAATTGGCATATACCATAGGTTTAGAATTTTTGGTAATTTTACTCTCTATAATGATTACAACTCAATAGCATCACAAAGACATAATCAGCTGTTGCGACCCTCCCAAAGGGGTTCATCAAGTAAGATATTTTCGCAAGAACGTGAACATTGATTGGTCCATGGAGATGTCCCAAAAGGCCCATCACTTCAAGGACGGGGGCACTCACAAGCCCCATACCTTATGCTTCGGTTGGAGACATATCGTTTTGTGATTCTTGACAATCTAATTGGCTCTAGGAATCGCCACTAGCCATTTTTGGAGGTGTGAACAGAGGAGAGGAAAAGTAGATCCACGCAGGGGGCTCACTCAGCTCGGTTCAAGCCAAAAACAACGCTCGATTCTATGGCCAAGATCCTTACCCAATCGGTCATTTGCAGGGATTCTGGTTAGGGATGTTGATCCACGGAATGACGGCGGAGGTCCTGAGATGAACATGCGTGAAGACTATACACTCAGGTTTTGATTGAAATGGCAAGTTCTTAGTCTGTTTTTAGGAAGATGATGACCTGAGCGTGAAAAGGAAAACGATGAAGCATCGATGAAATTAAAAATATTTAAAGGAGGTAGCGACGATAAAATACGCTTGTGTTGTTGAGTGAGAGCTTGCATGGGTTTGTTGAGTCTGAACTTAGTTTAGTTCAGATGCTGGCTGAATTTGATACGGATGAGTTTGGGTTTACTTCGATTTTGATAGAATAGGTTTTTAATCGAAGTGGACTTGCTTCAAATGAAGCCCAATACGTGCCAGACCTGCCCAGTCCGACTGTGTTCCTTATTCGGACCAGGCCCAAAGGCCCAGTTCGTGTCCCCTTTGGTAAAAAATAATAATAACTGGAAAAAAAGGAAAAAGGAAAAAAGAAAATGGCTTAGAAATATGTCATGATTCGGTTGGATAACTTTAGCACTAGATTTAATCTAATTTCAGTTAGTCGGTATGGAATTTTAATGGTTTATCTTTGATATAGTTTAGATTTAGGTAGATTAATTTTTTGGATAAGAAGTCAAATCAATTTGAACTTAGCTCACGAGGATTGTTGACTTGGGACTTATTAACGAGGTCTTGTGTATTTTATATTGGATGCTTTATTGAGTTTACCTCCCCTCACTTTACTTTCATCGAGTTGATTGTGAATGTCTACTTGTCCTTGATTGAGCACTCATGCGTGGACATCATTTAGTGGCATAGGCTAATAAAATGGGCAAAGATTGCATCAATTATTTAGGCAACAAACCAATCAATTTAGGGTATCAAAAGAGCACTAGTTAGACAATTAGTGCAATCAAGTCTCCGTCCCTAGATCCTCTTGTTGCATAGGAAGCGCAACATTCTCATGTGTCTCGCTTGTCTCCTAATCCTCCCTAATAGGCTCGTTGTACGCCTAGTAGAATACAAATTTACCTACTCAATTTAGTTTTAAAAAAAATATGTCATTTACACATGGATAATCGTGATCCTAAAGGTTGGTGGTGGGGACGGCTTTTTGTCTCATAGAGAGGGGGAGGGATAAAAAAGAGTGAGAAGTAGGGATGATTAGTCTTAGGGTGGGTAGGTTCCAAACCTGAAACCTACCTTTTTATAATCGATTATCAGTTTTTGAAATTTAAAACCTATCATGTTTCTGTGAAACTGATTCTAGAGCCTACCCCATTTTTTCAATCCGATTTCGGGTCTACCAAAGAAACTATTTTTTTTTAATTTTATTATATTTTTTAAAAAAAATAATAGGAGCAACAAAATGGCTCAACGTAAAAGATGATCGATATAAATCCCTATTCACCAAATACATTATCACGTATAACTACAAACGATGAAAAGTTCAAACACATTGCCATGTATAATTATAAACAATCAAAAGTTTAAACACCTAACATAAAATATAAATATAAAACTCCAATTCATCAAGACAAATTTTTAAACTTCATTCTCCATTCATCCATAAAAATATTCCAAAGAAGAGAGAGAGAGGGAGAGAGGGAGACAGAATAAAAATGGAAAAAAAAAATAAGGCATGGCAAAGTTAGACTTAACTTAGAAAAATTATATTGTTTTTATTATAGATAAGAATCGGTTCCAAACTGGTTCGGTTCCTAGGTGGGTCTTCACTTAGAATCGAAAATTAGAACTATTCATACTAGTTCCAAAAATTTAGAATTGGAAACCGAACCTGTTCATATTGGAACTAGGAACCGAACCGTTTTTTGGGCGATCCAGTCGGTTCCAGTTCTACCTAGTTTGGTTGCGCATCCCTTGGAGAGATGATGGAATTCAATGGCAATTTTACCAATAATGTGGAAATGAATACACCCGTCGTACATCCAGCTATACATTTGAACAGTGTAGGAATGGTGGCAAGAGTAAGAATTGTACCCCGAGTCATACCCGTGCCAGACGAGAAAGAACGTTGTAAGCAGAATGTCATTCGGGGTTGGTTTATTTAAATAACCACTGGTTTTGAAAATTTATATTTTGATTTTTAGATAGCGGAAAACTAGACAATTTGCAGAAAATGTTTTCCATGTGCTGAAAAAGATAAGCTTTTATTAGGAGGAAAACAAATTCCTTTTCTGATAAGAAAATAACTTCTATAAATTACCATACCATCAAATTTTCAGTGAGATAAACACACCCTTGATAATATTAAGGAAAATTTACATGATCAAATTATTTGTACATGCCGCGCAAGAGCACAAGAACACAACGAAACCCCCCACCAAAAGATTGTAGATTCTCCTGTCAAACAACGAGCTCCTGAGCAGGGCAAAAAGAGAGAAAGATGCTAATCACGCCAGGAACTAGTTACTTAAAGCCTGCTCTGGATCAGAGGCCTTCTCTTCAGGGGCCGTGGCCAAGTCCCCCTCCTGCTGCCTCTTTCGCTCTTGCTGTTCTCGGCGAACCTCAGGCTCGCCTGGTGGAAGCCTTTCTCCCGCTCTTTGTCGCTCCATTCGGACAGGTAGTAATCCTCTTCGGTGGAGCCTTTGGCTGCCGGTGACGGGCCGCAGAACATGCCGCCCCACTGCGGGAAGTAGATGAGAGCGGTGGAAGGGTGCAGCAGATGATCATTATGCCCATGAGGGTGATGCCCGTCTCTTTGGAGTACTTGGATCCTTTGAAGAATATCAGTTGGGTCAGGACAGCTCCCACGTTGCCACCGCCACCGGTCATGCCAGAGACCACCCCCAGTGACCTGAAATTATGTCAAGTGCTTTTAGTGACATACTAACTCAGACATAAAAAAAAAAAAAAAGAAATTTTTTTTCTTGTTTTTGTCTTTGAGGTTAAGATATGCCTACGTCACCATGACGTGGCACTCTTCAAGTAAAGATAAGTAATTACTAGTTTTAATACACTAACTCTTTTTATTTATGACGTAAGAAGATGAAAAACGGAGATTGTTATGAACCCTTTTGAAAGAAAAATCATCCGTGTATTACCTCCGAGAGACGAAAGGAACCACGCCGAACGTGAGCCCACACGCGGCCTGGACGAACACGGAGAACGCGATCATCACCGCCACCGACGCACCGAGCGAGCCGACCCGTCCGAGCACCACGCACAGCACACCCCCAATAGTCTGCACCGCCCACAGCGCCCAGAGCCTCCCCCTCATCCCGAACCTCCTCGCCGTCACATCCGACAGCCACCCCCCGGCCGGCCTCGAAAACACATTCGCCAACCCGAACGAGGCTGCTACCATCCCCGCCGTGTGCAGGTTCAGGTTGAACCGGTCGTAGAAGTACTCCGCGATGATGTTGTCGACTGTTAGCTCGACTCCGAAGCAGTACCCGTACGTCAGCGCCAGGATCCACCCCCTGTAGTTGGTAGCGCCGTGGCAGAGCACCCTCGAGAGCTCATCCTTCGGCTTCTCGCCCGAGTTCTCAAGCTTCGGAAGTCGCCGTCCGGCATGTCCTGCCCGAAGAACATGATCATGAAGGCCGTCATGGTCTGGAAAAGTGCTGGGATGAAGAAGGCAATCCGCCACGCCGTGAACTTAACGGCACAGCATCACGGACGACCCCGAAGACGAGCGGCATGATCAGCTGCGTCGCGCCTCCACCGAGGTTCCCCCAACCGGCGGCCACACCATTGGCAGATCCGACGACGGGCGGCGAGAACATGGAGCTCATCCAGAACTGGGTGGACACGAAAGTCGCGAGGGAGAACCCGGTGAAAAACCGTACGAGGAGGAAGGAGATGGCTGAGTTGGCGATGGAGGAGCAGTAGACCGCCGGGGCGGTGACGAGGATGAGGGAACCGAGGCGAGGCGGGGACCCAAGAGATCGCAAGCGGTGCCCATGGCGACCCGGGCAAAGATGGCCCCGGAGACCGAGGCGATCCCCGCATTTCCGATGTCGGAGGCGGTGAGGTTGAGGTCATCCCGGATGACCGGAAGGAGCGGCGGGGCAGCAAAGGCGGAGACGAAGCAGGAGAAGAAGGAGACCCAGGAGAGGTGGAAGGCCCGCATGTGGGGGTTTGCGAGCGAGAAGAAGCGGAACACGGTGGCCTTGTGCTCCGAGTCCACCGGAAGCGCGAACTGGCCCGGGCCAGGACTCCTCTCCGGACAACACCATTTGTGTACCTCAAGATTTTTCTAAACTACCCTCTTGCTCTTTCCTCACTATAAGGAAAATGGTTTGATCATTTACACACAGATGGAACTTATATAGTACCGACTTCAAATATTCCACAAACTTTTTTAAATTATGCTAATCTTACAAAAAAAAAATGTAGATTACACATTCTTGACTAAGAATACAGTGTGGGTATATCATCGTCACTTGGCCGGCCACCCAACGTACGAAGCAACATGGTCTTTGTCCTTTGGGATCCTGCGAAAAATCCAAACACATGTTTTCCAAAGGCACGAGGCCTTGAGACTTGGAGGATTGACAGCGAGAATGGCTCTCTGGGAATCCAAAAAGGTCGGGTTTTTCGCCGAGTCTCATTGACTTGGGATGAAGAATTGGAGTTTTGGCAGCAAGAGTTGAATTTTCTCTGGGGGGAGAAGAAACAAGGGAATAAATGAGCAGACAAGTCGCCAACTTGCGATTGGGCATTGACTTTGTCTACCGTGAGGCATTGATTAGCCGGATTTTAATGGAAGGACACCTCAAGTGATAATATTCATGTATGGTATTTATTTTAATGTCAAAATTTTTCACGGGCTCACTTAAGTAATAAATCAAAAAAAAAATATCACTTAAGTGTTTAACGGCGAGAGATTCTAACCAAAATAAATATGTGATATTTGTATTTAAAACAATTTAGTGACATGTCATTTTTAATTCAAACATGTTAGTGACATGGCTTTTTAAATTAAAAAAAAATCAATTCCAAGTGTGCAAAGAGAACGGCGCGCTCAATCGATGTAGTTGGGATGTCTTAAATTTATAACACTTAAATGATCACATTTATAATTTATGGCACTTAAGTGATCACTTTCAAAAAAAAGTTGGCACTCAAACGATCATAATTTACAACTTATGACACTGAAAGTCACTCCGTAAATTGGCAAAACATGTCATTTTTGCTTTGGAAGCTAACTAGGATCTCCGGCAA
This sequence comes from Psidium friedrichsthalianum, assembly GCA_019149425.1. Classification (NCBI taxonomy): domain Eukaryota; kingdom Viridiplantae; phylum Streptophyta; class Magnoliopsida; order Myrtales; family Myrtaceae; genus Psidium; species Psidium friedrichsthalianum. The sequence goes on from JAGVVM010006618.1 coordinate 22,501, forward strand.
GCCACACAATATTAGTTAGTTAATAAAAAAAATCACCACTCCGACCAGGCTCACCGGTGTTGGCACTAAATAATCATTTTTCAAAAAGATTAGCACTTAAGTGATCTGAAAAAAAAATATTTCGCACAAAAGTGAATGCCGTGTACAAATATTGTCACTTGAGGTGTCCTTCTGACACCGGATTTGCGTCCGTGAATTGGGCGGATTAGATGCACAATATAGATTCGATTTCTTGAATCAAACAGTACTATATTTGGTTCATCCACTAGAATTTAACTCTTGTCTTACAATTTTTCCTTTTTCATGAAGTTAACGCGATTAATATATTGAGGAGCTTACTCTGGTCATAAAACATAAAGGGATATCGCATTTTTTTATCTTAATTTTGGAGAATTACATTTTTTTTTGTCCTTATATTCTGTGTTATCCGCCTCTGTGCCAGGTTTTTCCTCCCCTTCCCTATTTCCAAGCTATCCTTAGGGAGAAAGAAATCCATCCTCCCTCCCCCTTTCCCTTCCTGTTTTCCTCTTCCCTACTTGAAGCTCTCGTTTTTGTATGCAAATAAATTTCTACCACTGATTTTGGGTGAATGGAGGGATCAATTCAGCCATCTGTCCAGTCCATAGCCACCAAGTAAGATGCTCATGAGGAGACTTCACAACCTCTTCGAAATAAGTCGCTCTCCTCTCCCAATTTAGATTTACATCAAAATTTAGGGATTTATTCTTCCAAACTAGATCTAAAAATAGATCTAGGAGTCCCAATGGGTATATTTGATCTGTGTTCTTTAATTTCAATATATTAATGGTGGTGTTCTGCATAGCAACGGTGATAAGGACGTTGAATCTAGATGTGCACCGTAAGCCATTGCAAATGGAGTGGGAAATCTCAACGTGTTCTCATCATTGAATCTAGTGATCGACCGTTGAAATTGGTAGATTTGTTATGGAGGGATGAAAGTGTATTTCTAGCTACAAATTGTGCTTTATTATTTGCTTTCTAACTTTTATTTTGTTCAGCAGTTATTTGAAATTTGCTAGACTTGTGCAATGTAAATCTCAACTTTTATTGTGATCTATATATATATACGAATGTCATCTTTCTTTCAACCAAAAAAGATATGTGTAATTCATAATTCCAGTGTTTGTACTATTTTTCGACGTCAATTTTAAGTCCTCCCAAAAAATGGTGCAAAGACAAGAATTGTGACACAACAAAGCATAGGCACCAAAAATAAGCTCTCCCAAAAACTACAAAAAATAAATACTCTGCACAATCCATAATTCCAGTGTCTGTACTATTTTCCGACGACAACTTTAAGTCCACCCAGAAAATAATACAAAGACCAGAATTGTGACTCAACAAGGCATAAACACCAAAAATATAGCTCTCCAAAAACTGCAAAGTAAAAAAAATAATACTCTGTACAATCCATAATTCCAATGATTGTACAAAGACAAGAATTGGGAAACGACAAAGCATAGGCACCAAAAATAAGCTCTCCCAAAAACGACAAACTAAAAAAAAATTCTATATAATCCATAATTCTAGTGTTTGTACTATTTTCCAACGACAAATTAAGTGCTCCCAAAAATAGCACAAGGACAAGAATTGTGACACAACAAAGTTTAGGCACCAAAAATAAACTCTCCCAAAAACTACAAGGACCCATAATATAACTTTTCCAAAAAAATAAAAAACATATTTTAAAAAAAAAATAAGGAAAGCTGATGGAGATATAAATCGAGATCATCCCGGATGATGAGAAGGAGCGGCGGGGCCACGAAATTGGAGACGAAACAGGAGAAGAAGGAGACCCAGGAGAGGTGGAAGTCCAGCATGTGGGGATTCACTAGCGAGAAAAGGCAGAACACGGCCGCCTTGTGCTCCGAATCCATCCGAAGCGCGAACTTGGGCCCGCGCCGGGATTCCGTTCCGGACATCTCCATCTGTGTCCCCCAAGATTTTTCTAAACTATGCTTTTGCTCTTTCCTCTTTACAAGGAAAACGTTTTGATCATGTACACATAGATGGAACTTATATACAGCGTCGACTTCAAAAATTCAACAATTTTTTTTTAATGTACACTAACCTTACAAAAAAAAAAACAAATGCAGATTAAACAACCTTGACCAAGAATACACTGCTGGTATAATCATGGTCACTTGGCCAACACAACGTACGAAGCAACATGGTCTTTGTCCTTTGGGATCCTGCAAAAAATCCAAACGCGTGTTTTCCAAAGGCATGAGGTTTTGAGACTTGGAGGATGGACAGCGAGAAATTGCTCGTTGGGAGCCTAAAAAAGTCAGGTTTTCGCCGACCCTCGGTTACTTGGATGAAGAATTGGAGTCTTGGAAGCCAGTGAGGGTTGTATTTCTGGTGGGGAGAGAAGCAACGAGGGACTAAATGAACGGACAAGCTGCGAAGCTGCGATTGGGCATTAACTTTTGTCTGCCACCGAGTCATGGACTAACTGGATTCGTGTCCGTGAAATGGGTG
>JAGVVM010006619.1:0-28777 GCA_019149425.1 Psidium friedrichsthalianum
AAGAATGCCGACAGCATTCTGGACTGCCCCCCTCCTCCAGTCCTTCTCGTTCCCTGCCCCCTCTCCCCTCTCCCTTGCTTTCTCACTTTCTCCCTCCCATCTAGTTCCAAGAAAAGGATATAAAAGACCGTACTACGAATATAGCCTCCCAACCAGAATCGGCGCTAATCGGAGAGTGGTGGAAATGACGGACCGTCTCACGCCTCTCGCCCGACCCTCAACTGCGAGACGCATCAGGGGCCCGATGCCGTCCCACAGGATATGCAAACGCATACGCCATCGGCAAAGACGAGACAGCACAGAATAACGTAGGTGTCCCCCGAGGGCGTAGACCCCCCCCAGGACGACAGGGCTTTTCGGAATAAAAAAATAAAATAAAAAGCAGTTATTGCCTCACTCTTACTCTCTTTTATTCGTGTGTCATCCACACTAGCCCTCACCTCACCCTTTTCGACGACCACGCCAGCTTTCGCCGACTCGGCCGGTCGCCAGCCACAGCTGCTCTATCTCTCTCTCTCAGTACCTACAGAAGGAAAAGTTAAATAAGACTTTCAAGGTGACAAATGCCATGAAAGAAAAACAAACCTGAAAGACGTTTCAAGTTTTGGACTCAACCGCTGTCCCAAACGGCTCCTCGAGAATCAATGCACGTCATATCGTATAACATTGCCATGCTCGTACCTAGTGTCAGGAATAACTTTTCAGAGGGAGTATCAACCCATCTCTCCCTTCTCGTTCGTCTCCACCAATTAGACAACTTTTCAGAGAATCGACTCACCTTCCGCAGCAAAATCTTCTCCCAGGAGGAGACGAAATCACTGAAAGCCCGCTGTCGTAGCGAAAATCCTGAAGCTGAGTGTCGACGCCTCATGGAAGCAGCGAATCCGGGGAAGCTGCGGTCGATGGCATCCTCGTAACTCCTTTGGCGTGATGGGATATGGATACTGTGAAGGAAACTTCAGTGGCACGATCCGCCGGAGCCGCTGAAAGCCTTCGCTGTGAGAGATGGTCTGAAGTTTCTAGAGGAAGTACGGCGCAATAGATTTTTAGCAGATTGGGAATCATAAAAGAAGATCTTTGGTGCAGATGGAAAGTGATTGTTGACCCACTGTACTGGTGGGTGTTGGGCCAGGAGGAGATAGCCCATGGGGAAGTGTACGAGATCATTAAAAGATTCCAAGGCCTTGCTCAACCCGAATGAAGTGGGTATCCTTAGCCCATGTTCCAGCGAAAGGCGAACCAAGCGGCTGATTGGGTGGCTAAGGCCCACCGACTGAACTCCCTCAATCCGAATTGGCTCCTAAAGCCGTCTCCTTACCTGTCGTCCTCTGTGTACTCTGTTGAGTTTAGATTGTGGTAACTCTTATGTCAACGTTGCAGTTCATGAATGAAAAAATGGTAATCGTTTTGCTGTCCAAAAAAAAAAACTCGCTTCCTCCTCAATGACCAGTCCTGAATACGTTAAGGAGAAAGATTTGAGTTTGCATAAAATCAAATCGCACCTTGATGAATCACTTATAAAGCGAAAGTGACCGATGAAAAGAAAGAAATCATAATTGTATCCACTATAAAATTTTATTTTAATTATAATTTACGCAAAAAAAAACCCTTAATCCTGTAGTAGCATGGCCAATGAAGTGATCTTTTGAATCTCGACACTCTTTCAATAGAGCCACAATAAATAAATGTTGCAACTAATGACCCCTCCGAATTTAATATATTATTAAAGTTTTGAGTTTCATGTGCCTATTATATAGCAAGATGTTTAGTTAGAGTTTTATTTTATATTATCTCCGAGGATTATTCCCAACTCTCGTAAAGGTTCTTCTTCTCATGTTGTTTTAAAACGGTCTGCAACGCCTGTGAACATGAAAGATCAAAGTTCTTGTTCCTCTCCAATCCTTTCCCTCTTTCCATTGAAAACAGGACATTCCCGTTTCGTGTGAGAGAGAGAGAGAGAATTATTACGAATGTATTTACTTAAGATATTATGGGAGGTAAGTAAAAAACTTTTCACATAAAAGTATTCATTTTTATAAAAATTAATTTTTACATCATTTTTTTTCGTTAAAAAATTAAATCTTATACAAGTAATACAACAAAGTAAAGCATAGTGCTCGAGAAACTACCTCAGATTTTCTTTGGCGGACCAGAAGCATCCCTTAACGTTTTTTTTGTTTTTTTTGGGGGGGGAGGGGGCAGATAGCCCACAATGTTGAACTATGCTCTGCGCTACTCTTCTATTGATGCAAAGAAAATTCGGAGAGCTCGTTGGTTGATCGAGAACAGAGTTCGACCTTTTTTACGTCACAAAGGTCCAATTTTGATGCCAACTCAAATCTTTTTCCTGGCGCTTGGCGAGTACTATACTTGATCGTGGTCAGATGGACGTGATCAGCCTAAGGCCATGGTACTGCTTGTAATTTTCTCGAACATATATCTTAGGTTATAATATTTGGTCACATCAAGCGAGGTTGTCCCGATCCTCGCACCGCAACAAAAAATATTATTAAAATGTCAATGGCCATCATCCTCGATACTTTATTGGTATTAGTGCAAAAAAAAAATTTATGACTAAATTAGATGAATTAAAAAGTTTAGAACTGAATTAGTCTCAATGCAACGGATTTAGGTTCAATCTCTTTTGTTGCAAAGAGTGAGGGGGATAGAGTTTCAAAGCTCCGGAAAAAAGTAATGTATTTTCAATAGAGTGGTTTCAATGAAAAATGATTAATTTTCATTTATTTCAGGGTTTAAAAAATAATTTCCTTCTGCCGCTTTTTAAATTTGAATTTGCTATATTCAATATACGGAAGAACTTTTTTTGCAAACACGATTATTTTCAAACATCAAAGAGTCAAGAAACAGTTCCCTTCAAAACATGATTGGATTCATAACTACTTATGTCCTTGAGTAATTACGTTTGATGCTTTACGCATCTCTTTCTTAATGGCATGCTAGGCTCTTATGAGCTTCCATCATTCTTTCACCACCCCACACGCGACGAATTCACAAGCTTCACGCATTGGACATGTGTGGTTGCTTTCATGCTCTTTAATTAATTTCCACTTATAGACTAATTGGACACACGTGAGTTTTAAAGAAGTATATTCGTTATGACAAGATTTTGAGAAAAATTATTTAAAAAAAAGTCACAAACCTATTATAATTGTATCAATTCAATCATAATTTTTTTCAATTAAATCTTAAATCTTTTGTAATTGTGGCAATTCAGTCTATTTTGCCCATCGGCACTAACTTCACGTCGCCGACAATAACGTGATAAAAATTTAATAAAAAATAAATAATTTTCAAATTCTTAACCATTTTTAATGGTTTTTTCTATCTTTTCTTTTCATTTTGGTTTAGGTTCGACGAGAGGCCGTCAGCAAGTGGCCACTCGACAAGGAACCCTCGACGTGGGTTGGGCGAGGGTTGCGAGCCCCCACTCAACGGCGTCCTGCAGGCCCTAAACCAAAAAGAAAAAAATTAAAAAAATTAAAAATGTTATTAAAAAATTTTCACATCAGCACCGGTAGGCAAAATGGGCTGAATTGAATCATTTACAAAAGAATTAGGACTTAAATGGTAAAAAAAATAGGACCGAATTGACAAAATTATAATAGATTTATAATTTTTTTTATAAATATTCTAAAGATTTTGAAATCAACCTAATAAAATGCTGACCTTTAACCTTTGTTCTTGTTCTAGACCAAAGACCCCAGTGAGATAAATTTTACCCCCACCGCTTTCCCTAAGGAAAAAAATTTGAAAAAAAGGAAAATTCCTTTTCATTTGCTTGTCGTGCTGACTATGTGTTATGCGTATTGAAATTGGCTTGACGGGAAATTCCTCGATTAGTTTTAAATTTATTTTAAGGATGCCCTTTTTATGCTAATTTTTCAATTTTTGTCAATTTAGTTTTAAACATTTTCATGCGATCCTTCTGTCAATTTGCGTTAGAAATTGCTATAATGGTGGTCCTGTCATTGTTGATCATCCTACGTGGGGCACCGCTACTATAACTATAACAATTTTCGACGAAAAGTGGCTGGGGAGGACTGTGTTTGAATTCATGCGAAGGTGTTGGAACTTCAAGCAAACATTTAGGAATGAATTGGAAAAATTAGAAAGTTTAAAATTGAATTGACGTCCCCACAATAAATTTATGATTGATCAGGTAATTTTTCTGATCGAAAAAATCAATTTAATATCGTGCTTTGATTTTTTTTTAATTTTAGGGTTAATACCAAAAAAAAAATCCCAAACCTTCATTTGCTCAAAAATTAATTTAATAACATGAAGTGATGTTTACCGGTCTAAACACACAATCCTGAAGAGTAAGGTAACGGGCGCGTAAAACGTGGAAGCAATTTTAAGATGGGAAGCGATAGAATTGGGGATTGGATGCTCGTGATTACAAGTTTTTTTTTTTTTTTTTTTTAGGTCTCCTCGTCAACAAGCGTCCTTATTAACAAGCAACTAGGAGAACTTAAAAAGGCCAAAAGAAGAAGAAGAAAAACAGTGATACTCCCTCTAAAAAGGTAGATGAGTTTCGTTAATTTGTTGCCCCAAAGATAATCTGCATTAGGTATTGCTTGACGCTGCAAAAATTTGATAACTCTCACTTGAGAAAATCGTCAAGGAAGAATTCAAATCCGAGTGTATTAGTATATCTAGTTAAACTCATATTTACTTAAAAATTAAGTCAAAAATTTATAGACCCATTATAAAGTATTAACTACTCGAAGGCTCTAAAGTCTCGGGAAAATGCAAAGAGTGTTTGACTCATTTTTTACTTAAATGGGAAAATGCAATTTCATTTAGAAAGGCACTTGCTCAAGGGAGTTGCGGAACTACTTGGGTAAATAGTGTTCTCAGAATGCTAATTGACGGGCGCCCGAGAGCCAAATTGGCCGCTGGCAAATAATTAATAATTTTTAAATTATATGTATTTCGACAAAGTTTAGTTTTTACCAACACTATTTAGATCAAAGTTGCTTCTCGATGTATTTTAAAATACTTTATCAAATACTATTTTATAATTCAAAAAATTTATTTAAACTAAAAGCGTCTGCATTTTTTTAAAAAATATTTTCTCAAAATCGAATCGAACAGGCTGTTGGTCCCAGAATAAAAAATGGATCAGAGCAATAAGCGAACGCTCGCTGCAGTAGTCGCTCAAAGCTACGGTGATTTGTCAGGGGTGAAAAATCATGAAAAGACTCTTCTACACGTCCACTCTCCGTCCACTCCATAGCCGAAGTTACTCGATTTTAAGAAAAGCCTTTTGTAATCTATTTCCCTTTCTTTCTACTTTGAATTATTATTTTTTTTTTGTAAGGCTTGGTTATTCGATTTATTAAATAAAGAAGGGAAAGGTAAAAGATCATTTTGATCTTTAGGAACGGATGATTCCTCTTCTGATGATAATGATGATTGTTGTTTGAATAATCAATGTAGACATAGATAAATACTTGCAAAGTCATAAATAACAAACAAGGAGGAGGAGGATCACACAGCAACGTAGACATAGATAAATACTCAATATCATACCTCCATATATAGTCATGTGAAATTTCTCTTTCTTTCTTCTTTTTGGAGATAAATACTATCCCTTATATAGTAAAAATAAGATGGTAGGAATGAACTATGGGAGAGGGAGAGATATTTCTTGACGGTGGAGAGCGAAAGATAAAGGCAACCTCGAAGTTAATCAGGACGACGGAATGTGTCAAATGATAGGAATGAACTCGCCGGAGGGTGAGATCTTTGTTTCAAAAATCAAACGAGGCCTCTAGCGAATCGTATGTGCTTTGCCCCATCTGTCCCACAAAATCAGGAAATCGTTGTATGACCGTTATCCTGGGCTCGGCTTGCTCATTCCTCCTGCTTTTGTTTTGTTTTCTTCTTCGGGATATTCTTCTGGATATTTTCTCTCTGCACTCAATTGTTTCCTTCAAAGAATCCATGGCTTCTCAAGTGCAAGTTCCTACCTTTCATGCTTCGGAAGCCCTAAAACGATACTACGAATTCGTTGATTCGGAAGATTACACTGATCATGCTCACCAGTTCCTCCTCCTGAATCCTCATCAAGATTCTTACGTCCTTGGCCCTGCAGTCTACAACGAATTTTTTGTTCCTAAGATTTTCACTAGCTTCTTTCCGCGGCTTCAAACCGAGGTACTCCCTATTCATCACAGGTCTCTGTTGGCTTACAATTGGCATTCTCGACCTTCTAGGCTTAGGGCATTTTCTACTTTCGAGAGTTCGTTTTATGAATGGTATCTTCGCCTTTGTCCTTCCAAGGCTAATCTTTGGGATCAACTTCAAATTCATGATGCTTTGAATTTTTGCTGTTTTGATTACCCATTAAACCCTGAGCTATTAGGTGCTATCTCCAGTTTTTGGTCGCCATCGACCAATTGTTTCTTTTTTCCTTTCTCTCCCATGTCAGTAACTTTACTTGACATTTTTTGTATCACTGGACTCAGTCCTATTGGTGTAGATACAGCTACCATCCCGACAAATACTTGTTCGAGGTTTCGAAAGCTTTCAGATTCCGAATTATCTTACGGAAGCTTTTTAAACAAATATTTTAAGAAAGAAGGCGAAGTTACCGACGAGGAACATGTCGCCTTTCTGTTGTATTGGTTATCAAAATTTCTGTTTTGTCACCCCATGATCAGAGTTTCAAAGGACTTCATAAATATTGCGTATGCCTTATCTTCCGGGACTAGATTAGCCCTAGGAAAAATTACTCTGGCACTTTTATACAGAAGTTTGTCACATGCTGCGTCTGTTACCTCCTGCTCGGATGAAGTTGGAGCCTTTGGTGGTCCCCTCTGGATTCTACAAGCTTGGGCTGCCTTTTATTTCCCATCCTGGTTTTCTGAGAGTCAATTTAGCCAGCCTGATTCTATCTCTATACCGAATCACCCTGCTTGTCAAGCTTTAGGTAGAGAATTACTTCCCATTTTAGGAGAGTTTTCTTCTTATATTCAGTATTTTCTATCTCAACTCCTGGCTTTCAAAGAAGAGCAAATTTCTTTCTCACCTTTTCTCTCTCCTACTTTCAGTCCATATCTCCCCTCTTCCCAAAGGAGTGATTTCTGGCAGGCAGTGCTGACCTCTATTGACTTTCCTATTAGGATATCCATCAAAGGAAGGTTTGCTTCTGGCTTCGAAATCTATTCTCCCAGTATTGTGCTAGACAATTTGGGCTTACTCAGGGAATCCCCTTTCCTGCGCTTTACACTTTCTCATTTTCCTCTCTTGATAAGGAGGATTGTAAGGTCACTTGTAAGTTCGGCAGTAAACAGCCTTTCGAAGAGTTGAATACACTCACGCGGGATGTTTACCGAAGGTTTCCTGCCTTGGAGTTTCAGTCTTACCCTAAGCGTGTCACCCCAGAATTTGCATTTTGGTGGCAACACCAGAGAAAACTTGTTTTCTCTGATTCCCTTGAAGTTGTCCTACAAAAGATAAAGATGGAGGATATAGCTCCTGAAGGGGAGAGAGCTATTGAAGCATCTTCTGCTGCAATTGTATTGCAAGACCCTGCCAAAGGTAATTTTGCTCTTTTTTTTTTTTTTGCAATATCACTTCATTACATACTGACAACTACTACTGCAGGTGGCAGGAAAAGAAAATTTTTGCCCCTTCAATTACCCGCTCCAAAGAAACCAACCAAGAAAAAACCGGCCAAAAAATCAAGTGTTCAAATTTCGGAACCTCAGGAACCTCAAGATGATGACCCAGCAAGAAATTCATCTCTCAGTCTACCGCTTGGTTCCTTGATCAGATCTCGCCCAAAGAAGAGTAATTCCCAACATCCTTCATCTCGTGATTGTATTGTTAATCGACTTTGGTAATCCTGATACTCATTATCAACTGTTTCTTCTGCAGGAGCTCTTGTCACCAAGGTTTCTGGTTCAGAGATAGCACCAGTCATTTCTCCTTCTGGGAAGGCTTCTTCAGTCAAGGCGCCTATTTCAGAACCGGCGCCTATTTTAGAACCTACACGTACTGACGAGCCTCCTTCAGCAGCATCAAAGAAGGTCTTGATTCCTTTTGGGGAGGGCCCTTCGTCTCTCTGCCTCCCTCCTTTGCCTTTGGATCTTTCCACTCTGGATAATGTCTTGCCATTTTCCGAAGAAGAAAAAGCTGACTTTGAGAGGCTGAGACGCATTCAACTAGGCCAATCCACTACCGATCGACCTCAAGACCTCCTTTCTTCTATTACCCCAGGTGTCGCCAAGGCCAAATGGGAAGAATTCCTTGACCTCTTGGAGCCTGGCTATGCGAGGCTGATCGCTGATTCCAAGAGGGAAGCCAAAGCAAGGGCTCTTTTGCAAGAAATACATTCTGGCAATCCTTCTTTTATGCCTTTCAAGGAGCTTAAAAAAGCCACTGATTCCTTTGCCGACAGCTTCGTCGGGGCAGTAGATACTATCAGAGTTAACACTCACCGAATATCTTATTTAATTCTTGATCAGCAGAAAGTATTAGCACTTCAAGATAAACTTGTCAGCAAGCGTGAAGATTTTCTTTTGTTGTACAATGACCACCAGGCTCTGGATTGTGAATTCCAGCGTTCTCAAAAGGAGATAGAGGATCTTGAGGCAAAGCTGAAGATAGCCCGGGACAAGCGTGACTATTATAAGGCAAAGAGGAATAGCCTCTCTCTTTCTGTTCGGCGAGAACACAAGAGCTATCGGGAACTGGAGAAGGAATTTGACTCTAAGCAACGGGTAACTGAAGTCCAAAAAGGTGAAATGCAGGAGGCTACCGAGCAGAATCTTACTTTAGAATTTAACTTACGCTCTTTTGTATGCAAAGGCAGAGACTTGTTGGCCAAATGGAAATGAACTTCTCTTTTATCAGCACCTGTCTCCACCTGATTCTTCATCTTTTATTTTCATGTTTTACCAATTTTTTCTTTCCGGCTCGCTGGTTTTTCTTTTCTCCAAGTGCTGCGCGTACTCCTCCAATATTCAAGAAAATACACCGTTAAGATTAAGGCTCCTTTGCACAGTTGATGTGGATTTCATTGATCTGGCTTTCATGGACTTGTACTCATATTGGCCGGTCCAAGCTTTCCTTGCCGCGAGGTCAACTTGTCGGGATCTATCTATCCCTTGATTCTCCAGATTGAAGTAATCAGTGGGGTGGGGGCGGTCTATCCCTTGTCGAAGATTACATTATGCAACCATTTGAAATCCACATCAACACAGCACTATGAATCTAAAAGAACGTTATCTTCGACAAGAGCCCAAAATGGAGACATTTTGAATGAAGGAAAGAGAAGCAGGAATTCTTATCAGGAGGAACATTCCATCACTGTAATAACAAGAATGCCGCGCTTCAACTACAGGGTTCATTTTGAGAAAGTTATGTTATGCTTACCACGCCATTCAAGGACTCGATAGCGTAAGATACAAAGCCAAAACCCCTTGACCGACCGCTCTCCTTGTCACGGACCACCTTGGCTTCCAAAACCCTTCCTTGCTCACTGAACAATGTTTCAATTGCCAGATCATCAACAGCCCATGAGAGGTTGCCTCTACCACTACCCATTCAAGGTGGCGGACTGTCCCTCCTAGCAGGAGGCGGTCCATAATTAACCGTCAAAGCCCTCCCGTCAAGCTCCTGCCCAATGCCGTAGCTTCTTGGTCAGTTTCAGTAAGATAGCTCAATCTTTTAATTAGGCAATGGAGGATAGTCAAGGAGTAGCAGCATTCAATCCCACTGCAACAAAGACACATTGACTTCTAGAAGCAGCTAATAAGTCTATAACACAACACCACGTACAATTGCAACTCGAAGAAACTACCTATCGTAATGTAAATTGGAGCAAGAGTCAAGGAAACCATATCTTCCCTCAGAAAGTTAAATAATTCGCGGTAAATATGCCTCGAAAGATCTTTATAGCTATTTGAAGACGCTATGGAAGCATATCCTTTTCAAGTACTGGCGCAACTACATCACACCAAGCAAAAATAAAAAGTAATAAGCATTTCAAACAATGTCACCCTAGACAGCCTCACATGAAGAAGAGTCACTTTAGCAATTTGAAGAGAGGAAGTAAACCAAGAAATTAATTAGTGAAGGAAAGAAGCAAAAGGTCAAACCCATCCCGGGTCAAACCAAAGATCGATAGAAAAGTGTGGGGACAGAGGCTTTTTCCAAAGCGTTTCGGTTCATTGAAAGGTTCACGTCTCTTTTTGCTTTGTTTTCAGTTCCAACTTTCCACCATATGTACCATGGTTTCTACGATTATACCTAGAAAGACGATTTAATTAATCACTAATCAGGAATTAATTAGCTGCAATCTGTTGGTGGTAACTGGATCCTCATTGGCTTGAGGATCACGTCATTAAAGAAATCACAAAGTAGGAGGACACCATTGGAAATATATATATATATATATATATATATATCAAAAGCGTGAACAAAAGGCAAAATTGGGGTTATCAAGATCGATTTTGCAAAGCTCGTTCATGACGTGGCAGGTGGCGTGCAAACATTTGAACCTGCAAGTTGTTCAAAAATCAGCTACGTGATTTTGTATAACGATCTGTAACATGAAGGGGAAAGAGAGAGCAGGCTGATAAGGACCGTCGCCCCTCCTCCCTGTTGATGGCCAACATGTCGTGCTCTACTAAATCTCATGGATCGAGAGAGAATTATAGTTATGGATTGAACATGAGGCACCATTAGACAAAGATGGTTCTTTGGATCCGACATAAGTAAACAAAGGTGGTTCTTGGATCTGAGGATCTGGGCCTTCCCCCTGAATTCGTCAATGCACAAGTTAAGAGTTCGCTGTTCCACCGTTGGTGGTCGTTTTCCCTGAAGTTGCCATCTTCTCTTCTGCATAAAGGTTGCCATTGCTGGAGTCAAGTTCTTCTGTAGAGCTTGCACCAGATTATGGCAGCTGTTGACATATCTACAGACGACCAACTAATTGAAACTTCTCCAGACAAGCTTTCGAATTCGACGCAGAATTTGCAGACACCGTTTTTCATTTCTACCCAGTCCGGTTTGTGAATGTGTTCAGGTTTACACACGCTTTCACCATGCATTTGATGCGGTACCAATAAAGTACACATAAAAGTTCATTATCGTTGCGTCATCAATCTATGCGTTAACTTAAGGGCGAGATCCTGGGGTATAGTTAACACACTGCAGTAATTTGGGAGGATATCTGTCAAAACTCTCAACTAAAAAATCCCACTACTACAATGTCACATACACTCTCGTGCCTAGAATCAAACTTATCTACCGATGAATCATCAAATTAACGTCCCTCAGCTACACCAATCTCTAACTCTTCATCTATCTTCAACCGTGAAGTCGGGCTCTATCGGCTTCTGCAACGAGCTAAAGATACCGACATTATCTCTGCAGCGTTGGCTCCCAGCCCTCCTGATGCCCGTGGCCAATCTCACTGTGTACTTCACGAAGCCCGATCCCGTCCGAGGCAAGGACGAGACGGCATTTTGATCCGCTGCTGGCTCTGAAATAGAAGCCACAAGGCTCTCCCTTCTCTTCAGCTCCTCTACTTCTTTCCGCCTCTTGTATCGGAACCATGCTGCCTGTATGAAGCACGCCGCCCACGTCCTCCACTGGTGCGAGTGGAATCGGAAAGTGTGCCTCAGCTGCTTGCTGTGCAGCTTACGGAATTGCGAAGCCACGAACGTCAGGTCCTCCGCCACGAGAGCAAAGGCTTCGACCTCGCTTATAGCCTTCACGGTCCGTGTAGAAGACGGGAGGACGATGCTTGGGCGAGGGTCGAGAGCCCACGTCAGGAGCTCCTCGCCGCAGAAATCACGTGGGCCGATACGGCACGAGTTGAAGAAACCAGTCCGACCACCATTCGTCGTGTACGAGTCTAAGTGGCCACGGATGACGAAGATCATTTCGTTAACGGGATCACCTTCCCGAACCACAAAAGTTCCGGGGGTACATAGAGACGGCTTTAGCCTTTCACATATCGCATCGAGCATCCTCTCATCCATTTGATTGAACAGCGGCACCTAAGTTTCGTTAGGAAGAGGAGGATAACAAAATTAGACAGAGACATTAGATAGCAATTTGGTTTACGGCAACACGATCATATTGATCTCGGGTTAATGCTGGCGAACCACTGAATTCGTACAATATGAGCGCAAACAACTCGTGGAAGTACCGCGGCAAAAGAACTCACTTGTCTCACTAAATTGAGGCATAGGTGGCGCTTAATGCCTCTTCGGAGATCCAAGGGAAGGCTCCTTAAAATGGCGTCCTCATCGACTCCACGAGTGGCAACCCATCTGTACTGATCGTACCTTCGGACACTCTGCTTCAGTTCATGTGGCAATTGTCGGTGCTTCATCCACTGTTCGGTGTCTGTCCGCCTGATCCTCCACTCTTCCAGGCGCATCGTTGTCGATTGGAGATATGTCTGCAGTTAAGTCATATTCATCAATTGCACAATCATACATTTGAGAACCGGTAAACAAGCAGCATATTTTTTGAAGGATGTGAACATCCGACGCCTCAAGGCTCTAGGAACGATCCTAGGAATGACAACCTGCCTTGTTCATCCCGTCGTCAAAAGTGATTTCAGAATCCTAATGAGTTTGCAGAATGCTTTTGAAGCGAAACACGACCATCATTCCATTTCTAACGGATGAGGCCGGATAAGTAAAGTCGGACATTTAAGTCGATAGCTTACCTGCATATTCCCAATCAGCAGCCCAAAGAGAACCAATCCAAGGCTTGCAATTATGATGGCAAATATTATTTCTCCGACATATGTGCTCGTGAGGAGATTCTGTCCGAGCGAGCTGCGGCATTTCATCAAGAATTCAGATACAGCATGTGTCCATATGATGTTAAACAGCCTAATCGAATTCACATCCGAGACTGAAAGCTAACGGGAAACCTTCGACAACTATAATGTACGGCTACTTGCTAGGATGAGATTGGATTGAACAAAGTCAACTTCAACAACCATGATTAACTGAGCCAAATTTCCATACCTTAGATTCCTCAGGCCCCACCACAGGCAGTAAAAGTACTTGTTGAAGAACCCGAATTTGTGACTCTCGAAGTCAATGCATCAGCGTATATGCCGAACTGAAAGAAGCTATCGTTCGGATCACATAAGCCCGATATGTTGCTCGACCTGAACCAGGCAGCCCTCCTCGGGTCCCCTACGCTCTGGCATTCCAGGTATGCAAAGCGGCAATGCGGTTCTTCCTGATTGCATAGTTTCCTCCAACACTCTTCTTGCCTTTCCATCGACAAAAGGTACCATGACGCTCCCAGAACCTGCAGACGTATGCGATACAACAGATTGCTATGTTAACAGCTGAACTATGGAAATCCAAAATGATTCCACTATCTAACCGTGCAAGATGCATCTATCAATTCAAAATCGATGTGGCATAGTCTGGAAACTTAGAAGTTGACCAACAAAAATGTGGAAGGAATCAACAAAACTCGTGGACTCTTTTGGAGAAATCAATTCTGTAAGCATTAAACAGCTCGGTGGCTGAGCAGAAGCAGCACTACTCACGTGGCTAGCCAACATGTACAGCATCAAGTTATAAGCAGCACCGGCCCAGGCAGCTTCCGTCACCACTCCGCTGGTCTTGACTATTTGAGACGAGAGTGGAAACAGAAGACACAGCCTCAAGAGGTACTGGAATATGATAACGAATCGAATCACTTCCCTGGTGCTGTCCACAGAAGAGCCCCTCAAATTCGGGATTGCCAGCCAAATCAAAACCTGAGAATTACACCATGAAGAGACTCATATCCCAAATAAAAAAGAATACTAACACATATGTTCAGTTAACGAACACGCACAGAGCTACAGACCCAGTCGATAAAGTTTTTCATAACTGACCATAGACGAACCAAAGGGTTAATTGATGATTACAGGATCAGCTAATGCATTAGGAGCAGAGCATCCGTTGGTTAGTCAAATTACCAAAGCGAAATTTACACTGGCGACACTTGTTGAATGCGGGTCTTGGGCTACCATATGCGAAAGCTATGATGATTCATGAGTATCAAGCTAAACATCTAAAGCACTGATCATTTGTCCTTGCGGGCTACTATTTTCGACCGAGTTCCTATAAAGTCAGAGAGAGAAAGTTTCTCGGGAGCCAGAAATTAGTCACATACCTGCGGAAGAGGTAAGCATGCCACGAGGTCAGGCCAGAAATGTCTTCGCAGATACCTTGAAGCTATCTTAGAAGAATCTACTATGAGCTCTCCTCTGCCAAATACGCGAGAGGAAGGAGCAACGTAAGCCGTGTGAAGCCGAACGTATATCTGAATCATGTAAAACGCATCAACCGCTGTGCGAACAATGGTGAGAGAAACCTCAAGAGGCACAGATACGTGGATGCAAATGTCTTCGCGGGCCCTTGGCAGGTAAAAGAAGAGAGGGTCTACGAAGAGAGAGATCAAGCATGCCACCAAGAATATCTTGTTCCATCTGTTGATTACGACTCCTCGAGGATCCAAAATCTTCGTGTCTGCCACATCATAGTCCTCGGAGAAAACTCTGGAGAGCTCTTTACTGCGCCAGGATTTGGTGATGGCGGCCTTCTCGGGCCAGAGATCGGCCCTGTGCCTCCCTCTGATCTTACTGGTAAATGTCAAGACACGGCCTCGTCTTTTTGGCTGCACAAAGTCTGCTGTTTCGGCATCATCTTCAAATCTAAAAATTGCACACCAAAGGCATTCAATGAAACGGAAGTCGGGCAATCTAACCAATGCATGTTTCGATTTAATTTGCATTCGCTGCAATCAACTCGTAAACATTATGTTACACTGCTTAAAGAAGCAGATAACAATTAGACTTTTGTGCAGACATATTCTGCTCATTTCGTGCAACTCGAAATACTATTAGTTGACTGACCTACCTCACTGACTTCGATCCATCAGAAGACATGGCTTCGGAGAGAAAGAGACGGAAGCAAAGCCCTCACAATCGTTACAACCACAAGGATCTTAACTGCAAGAAATAGCAGTCGGAAGAACATCTCAGCTATGAAGAATACAGTCCACACCCCAGATATCTAAGGTCTCAACCACACGATATTGAACTCATTTTACCAAGAATCACGTGAAAGACAAAGCATGTATCATCCTTTGACAAGTTGAAAGCAACTTTTAATCTTTTTCAAGAAAAACCTGTGAGGCTGTAAGCTCACCATCAAGTGAAAGAGCAGATGAAGCAAAATCACGACTTTCCCAACTAACATTAAACAAGCTCACGTGTCATGTTATAATCACCACAAGCACAAGACGCAGAAAAGGAAATGCTATAAGCGCAAGTAAGCTCACGTTCGAGAACTGATGATATATGAAGAGAGAATCAAGAATCGCCCATTAATGACAACACTGCACAGACACGGTGAAGCGAGGTGGCAAGTTCTAGAATACTCAGTCACAGTCAATCCACGGTCGTGGCTGTCTTCTTCTCAATCTCACATGTCTTAGGATACTTGAAACTGCAGAGGTTGGGGGCATTTACGTTTGTTGTCTGAGAAAAAGCATGCAAGGCCCAAGGGAAACAGAGGAAGTTATGATGGCATGGGATTCAGCAGTCTCGACACGGCTTTCCTTTCCTGGCGACCCCCTTCTTGGTTTTTCCTTCTCCATTTTCAGAGGGTGAATGGACCAAAAGTTGGAGTATCAGGGATTATGTTAGGGCCATGAAACGTGTAGAAAGCAGAACGGACTTGTAAGAGAAGTAAAACATAAGAGATATTCCGAAAATTAGAGGAAAGAAATTCTAAATTTTTGGAACTTAAGAAATGAAAAATAGTAGTAATAATAATAATGTGATTTTAAAATTGCAAATTAGTGGCCACTATCTTTAGGCAATTATTAAGCTTTCGAATAAGTAAAGTTGGTAATATCGAGGCAATACGTTACTGTACCTTGTAATTAAAAACATCGAGAATTGAAACATTTGTTGTTACATTCAATTAGTATTTTGAGAATCAAAGCATTTCTTGTTAAAAAAAATATATGTACAGCAGATGTTAAGATGTTCTTGAAATTATAGGGCATAAATAAAACTTTGAAATTAAAGGGTGTAAAACAGGTTCTTCAAACTTTCTTGATCTGCGCTCATCAGTTTAATACACGTGTTTAATGATTAAGAGGGGTGCCTTCTTTCTTCCCGACAAGGTGGTGAATATTGTCAAATTTCAGAGGGGTGTTTGACTTTTGACCATTCTCTCGTTCTTGGATCTCGGAAGGTAGGTCAATTCATGACCCCTTTAATCAAGCTCCGGTTCATGATCGTCAACTATATACATATAAAAATATATTTTCGTATAAAAAGGAAAATTACACTAATATTCCTGTATTTTTTTAAGGTTCACTTGGATCTTCATACCTCGTTTGTTTACAATCTTAATTATAGTACAATTCTAAGTGAAAAAAAAAATGAGAGGATTACCAAAAAAAAATTGCCCCGCTTATTACAATTGTGTCAATTTACTCCTAAATTTTTTTTTCCAATTGTGTCGGTGCCGAAGTGGCAAAATTTTAAAAATATTTTAATATTTTCCTTATTTTTTTTATTTTTTTATTTTTTAAATACTTTTTATGACTTTTTTTCTTTTCTTCTTTTAATTGTGCATATCTTACTAGAATAGATCATTGAAGTTGGCAGTAAAGGAGACAAAAACGAAGGGAGTTGAAGATAGTGAGTGTGTAATATTGTTCGCTTTGGGCCAGAACTTTCACGGCTTTAAAATATGTTACATAGAGTAAAGAACCCCAAACCTTATCAACTAGCCTAGAACTCCCCTTAGACAACGTGGGACAGAAGATATGCGCTTAGCCTTACCGCGTACTGTCAAGGCATTGTACTAGCCTGTCCCTTCGTATCTACCAGGTTAGGCTACCACTATGTAATTTTGTCCACTTTAGGCCATAACCCTTACAACTTTAAAACACATTACACAGAGTAGAGAATCCTAAACCTTATCAACTCTCCTAGGACTCCCCCTAGCGTTAGGCGATGTGGCATTAAAGACATACGCTTAGCCTCGCCCGCATACTCCTAAGGCATTGCACTAGCCTGTCCCTTCGTAGATACCGAGTTTGGGTCATTACATTATCACCTGTAAGGATCCTAGAGGCTACCATTATGTAATATTATTTGCTTTGAGTCAAAGCCCTTATGGCTTTAAAATGTGTTACACGGAGTAGAGAACCCTAAACTTATCAACTAGCCCAAGATTCCTCCTAGGTGATGTGGGACAGAAGAGATGCGTTTGGTCTCTCTCGCGTACTCTCAAGGCATTTCATTAGCCCATCCCTCTGTATTTACCAAGTCTAGGTTGTCACATTCTTCCCTCCTTTGAGCACAGCGCTCTCACTATGGCCCCACACGCAGTCGAGAGCCGGTTCCGATACCATCTACAAGGATCCTGGGGCTATCATTGTGTAATATTGTTTTCTTTGAGCTGGAGCTCTCCTGGCTTTAAAATCGTGTTACATAGAAGAGAGAACCCTAGGCCTTATCAACTAATCTAAGACCCCCCCAAGGCAATGTGGGATAAAAGAAATGCGCTTAACCTTGCTAGCGTACCACCAAAGCATTGCACTAAGCCGTCCCTCTATACTTATCGGGTCTGGGTCGTCACCAAATTGCTTTGGGCAAGTGAAATTGACAAAAAAAAAATTAATTGTATCTTAAGTTGTGCGTAATATATGATGTAGCCTTCTGCAATTTGGAAGATATTTTTATCCTATCATATGACAATTCGAATCTAAACGATCAAACACAGCCATAACACCTATATGAATAATCCGCCAAGTCAATGTCATACAAAATGCATCCACAATTTAATCTTTTAAATCCTAGTCAAGTGAAAAAATTAATAGCCACTATATTATTCTTTTTGCGATTTGAGAATTCAATTTATTTCCATTAAGAATATTTTTGACACTCAAAATTTGTTATTGATGAACGAACAAACAAAAAAAACAGTCAACTTGTATTAGCTCATTCAAGCCTAAATAAGTCCTTAAACAACTTCATCTGAGGCCACATTCGATGTGACATCCTAAAAATTTCATAGACAATACATGTCGCATATGAAAATTTAAGTTGGGTGATTTGTGCAGTTTAGTGGAGACACGAAATATATTTCCATGTCCATAATTCTCATATGTTTTGATTGCTCGATATTTGCTTTTGTATTGATTTTATAGAGTGGCGGTGAAACACGTAATGCCACATTGATTGTTAACGGTGACCGATACAATTCGAGTTTACGTATCTAATGAGTGGTAGATTTAACATTTACTAAATTAAATATTTCCTTGTAATTGGAAAATTTTACAAAATGTTTTGACAAGTTCAAATTATTTCTCTGTATTAGCAATGTTTAAAATGGACAATGATTTCCTTGTTTTACTTTACTTGTTCTTTTGGGTAATTTATCAAACATCGATTTTGGAACCATTTGATTAAACCATTTACTTCTACTATAAACATGTCGCCTCTCTTAATTTCTCGCTGACGGCTTTAACTCTCATGCTCTTGTTGATATTATGCCTTGCATCATCTAGCGCATTTAATGCACTTAATTATTCATTCACCACTTAATGATTCATTCACTTGGCTTACCGACAAAACATTCACTCCCTTGGCTTACTAATGAAGTTTGGAAGAGATGAGGCCATGCATTACCCCAGCAAATTTGGCCTTAGTCTATAAATGCAGATAATGACTCACCTCCATACTTGGCTGATGGAAGAGCTTCCTCTCAAAATATCCCTTCTCTTCTCCAATGAAATGAAGCCACATACACCTTACCTATGAACTTAGGGACACTTGAATCAATTTTATTGGACTACATACCCCATTGCAATCATTATTTTAACTCAAAGATAATTAATGCCTCTAACTATGGTTGATTCTTCCCTCATTCTTCTTACCGACCAATGGGGAAGAAGCTCACTTTAAAAAGGTAGTGAGGTCCCTACTCATTCACTGCACTCAATAACTTTTATTCACTCTCTTCGCTCTTTCGCTTTCAATTCAGTGAATAAGAACGACTGTCCAATGCTTGTGTCATTTAAGTTTCTATCTTGGTCATTCGGTTTTGGACGAGGTATATTTTGATTTACACAACTTTCTACAAATGGGTTTTGTTGTTTTCAAAATAAGGCATTTGTTGGTTTCGTTTCTATTTATTTGTTTGAAGGAAATTGAGGCTTTGAGTTTTGTTGAGTCATTTTCAAGGTAAGTGAAAGCTCTAAGCGCTAAGTTAGAATGATTTACTTAGTACTCTTGACTTGGTTGTTTGTTATTTACAAATTTATGTTGAGTTTAGTGGTAAAAATTAAAGAAATTAAATAGTAATAGGCACTGATTGTTGTATTTTTTATTTGTGGTCTTTTGCACAAATGGATGTTTGATTGTTTTTGAACGAAAATTGTTAATATGTTAAAAGTAATGAGTGAATAATGGGATCCATATTAGCTTTATTGTTGATATGAAGGCTACTGATTGTAGTTCTTTGTAAAAGTTTATATATATATATATATATATATATATATATATATATATATATAAAAAAAAAAAAGTTGCCGAATTCCTGCGTGTGACCAACGGTCAACACTGTTGACCGAAGGTCCCCCACTGTTACCGAATCTGCATAATGTTACCGAGTAATTATTGTTACCGACATATTATATTGTATTATATCAAATTATATTAGAATACTATTATAATATTATTAACAGCATAATAATAATAATATGTTAAAGTTGCTGAATTCATGTCCTTACTATGGGTGTTACCGATTTTGGAGTCAAATTATTATAACAATAAATAAATAAATAATCCATAATAAATAAAATATTTCGAGGTTATATTTAGCTTGCATTCCACGTAGTATTATTGGAAATATGAGAACAAGAAGAAGTAAGTGATGCATGAATCATAATGCTTCTGCTTGAATGATGACTTGAAAAAAAAAATGAAAATGATGTTGTAATGAGAATTTTATGAGCACCATCTTTGCATATAAAAGATTATGTTCCGTCACCCACGTGATGGTGGTGACAATGCCACAAAGTGGCAATGTCTCATGTGTTGGGATGCCCCGAGGAGTATTTTGGGATGCTATGGAGTGGCAATGTCCTGTGTGTCGGGATGTCCCGTGGACGGATGTTGCCGAATGCCTAGGAGTTGAGATGCCCCATGTGTTGGAAGCCCCGAGAGTTTTGGGATGACAAATGAAGTAATAAATATGATGCATGATCACGCATGTTCATTTAATTGCATGAATAAGGTACTACGTGATAGTGGTGCATTATGAAATGACATGACTTTTGCCTACATTGCACATACGACATTATGCAACGTATATGAAAGAGGATCATGCGTATGCTCATGTACTTGTGTTTTACTTTGAATGCTTGTGGTTGTGAATACCAAGTTGAACAATAAGAGGATCACCTACCTTAGACTTAAGATTTCATTTACTAGGTCTCGACTCACCTTATTATTTTTCAAATATGTAAGATGGACTATCGGCCACCACTGCACGTAGAATATATCTACAAAGATGTTTTTGTTCCCAAACAACCTATAGTATATACTAAGTGTACCTCTTTCGTATGGATCGACATTGGACTTGTGGAATGGGTTCCTCATCCCTATTTTGCCTAGTATTTTAACGTCGAGGGCAAGTTGGTAGGACCGATTAGAGGTTTTGATGGTTCTCTAGGCTTCGGCGATGATGGCTCATCGATGGGTGAAATTATCGATCCGTAGCTATTGACCGACGTTTGTACAGGAAAACTTATGGTGATGGTGGAGCGAAATAGAGGAGATAGGTAACTCTTAACGCTTTTCCCAGGTCTATGTATTTTTATGGTGTTTGTCTAGCAATGTATGTAATATAAAAACTGTAATATGTACATTTGGTAAACTAGTGGTATGTTGACACCTCATTTTTAGTCAGTTTTATTTTTGGAAACTCAAACTAATAGTTGCAGGTTACATGGTCATCATTGGACATAGTGGAATATCGAAAGATTGTGCGAAGATATATACCAAGAAAAATACAAAACTTGTTACATGTTAATGAAAATTTTAAATCATTCACACAAAGATGCAGAACAAAAGCTGCCCAAATCCAAACCCTATTGGATAAGATGAGATGATAGGATACTTTTTGAAAACTCTCCGGTACAAACTATCTAATCAGTTGTGTACATCCGGTTGTCAATCATTTTCACACTTAGTGAATGTTGGAGAAAAGATAGAACGAGTCATGCAAGAGGATAAAATCAGGTTCTAGGTTCCACTTACTCAAAACCTACTCGCCGAAGCAGGTTCCTTAATTTTTGGAACCTATCATGTATATCTTGGAACTAGACAGGTTCGTCACCGGTCCAATTTCAAGATGGAACTTGAAACCATACTCACCCTTACTTAATCCCACCATGTGCATGGACATCCGAGGCGTAAGAGAGTGCGCACCGGCATTTTTCTCTATCAAATTAATGTTTCATACCAAAGTATAGCCGATAAGGGAGTTTGAAATCCATATTTTGAATCTAATCTAATTCAACAAAAGCGCATTCAGTTAAGCTCTTGAGCATGGGTGAACATTTTTCAAGGAGTGGACTTCCTGTTCCGGCATCCTAAAACTTTTAGTAGAGCATAATTCATTCGAGCTGGTTTAAAGAGTTGAATTGGTTAAAACCTGATGCAATCGATTTTGACCGAAGAGAGTTTGGGGAAGAATATCATACTGGATCCAAAACCACTTTCTGGTTCAACCAATCCGCCCTTTTGATATGAGAATATGGTTTTCAAATCAAGCTTCACAGCTTTTTTTTCCTCCTTTCTTCGTCTATTCTTTGATTCAGTAAATTTCTCGTCTGTTCACCTCCTCCTTTTCCCTTATTTGGTTTGTAGAAGCTTCAAGACCGTTCTTGCCTTTGTAGGGCTTGCTAATAAACAGTCGGATTAGAGGCCATTATTGGGGACCTAGATCCTTCTATTATAGGTGGGGTCAAGCGATACCTCCCTTCGCGATGGAGTAGACGATGGTCAGGAAGGTCTCGATGAAAGCAGGTCGCATGAGTAGACGATGGTCGGGAAGGTCCCGATGAAAGCAAGTCGAGATCGCAACAAGCAGCGAGGCAGAGAAAACAAGCGAACGGTGAAGCCAATGGAGCCTTTCGAGGAAAGGTGGAGGACATTAGGGGAGAAGGCAGCGAGGAAAAAGAAGATGACGGACATATAGAGAATGGAGAAGAAAAAAGAACAATAAAGTAAAATACAAAATGAGGCCCACGTTTTATTTTAATAATCATCAACGGATATAATGTGCTAAAAAAATGAGGCCCGTGAATGATACTATAGTCAAAATACTATTTCATGAAGTATATAAGTCAAATTAAGATTGAAAAAGCGGGAACCTTAAAAAAAATCACATAAATGTTTAGTCTATAAATTAATCTATAAAATTGACTGAGTTAATAATTGTTTTACCTCGGTTACAAATCCTAGAATTTAAATGCACGAATCGAAAACTTTTATGACACAACTATAATAATATAAAGTATATTCTAATATTCTATGTCTGTAATAATTCATATTTAACTTATTTTGACAATTTTATTGTGGAGTATTTTATCTTCTCAATAAAAGATAGTAACCTTAAGGCAGTCGGGCGATTAAATCCGTCAAACTCGCAAGAACAATCTTCTCGCACCTGTAGAAATTCCCACAGTTCACCACGCTTCACAGAGTCAACTACATTTCTCTCCTTAGCACAGGAACACAGCTTTCTCTTTTGATCTGTTCTAACATTCTAAGAAATCTACTTAAGTTGTAAAACTAAGGCAAATTTTTTTGCTTCAGAACCCTTAGGAAGGTGCCTATCCTGAATGCATATTTCCCTGCAAATATGGATGAATCGAAATCATGCAATACTTAGACGAGTATGTAAACAACTCAATAATTCTTACAAAAGAGATAACGCTGATTATGTCCTAAAAGGAACTATAAAATCCCCGACCACAAAGCACCAGCGTATGGCATCCCATGTCTCTCAAAACTTTACTATGAGGTCAAGAAGGCCAATCAAGCAGGGCTTGCAATTTTCGCTGTGATGGCCTTCATCACAGCTTCCAGCCGGGCAAAATGATGCTCCTGCGATGCAACTCTGGATCATCAGGCCATGAGGAAAAGTACTTGCACTTCATGGCTCCTGAAAGAGACTAGAATCCAGAGTCCTCTACTTTCACGCTAAGCATTTGAAATATGACAGGTCCAACGATCCCGCTCCTCTACACAAGAACAGACATTTTCAGGCCCCACATTCCTAGATCAAGAGCAACATCTACAGTGTAATCTAATATTCTTAACATATTACCTACGCTCAAAATTGGCGCCTTGGCTTATCTTCTGCATGGGTGACTCGAATTGACCTTCCATTCAGGTCCTGCATCAATGAAGATTTATAGGCGAACTTGAATCCAACGTAACAGTCGACAACAAAGATGGTGACAGTAGATGCATGATGGTTACAGACATAAATTTCAATCAAGGGAAAAGACAGAAGGTTCAATTTAGCCAGAGGGTCAGCACACAGGCAGCTTCACCACGGCATACCCAAGCAAATTTCATATTAATTTCATAACCACCATGGGATTAAAGATGTGAACCATTAAAAATTGATATAACAGAGCAAACAAATGCAGACGAGTACACCACTAAAGAACAGTGTTGCTTAGCTAATCTCTTCTACAGAAACTATAGCCATGTAACAGCACTCAACATATATAACAGAAATTACATTATGCAACCCTCGAAATCCACATCAACACAGCACTATGAATCTGAAAGAATGTTATCTTCAAAAAGAGCCTACCATGGAAAGATTTCGAAAGAACAGAAGAGATACAATAATTTTTATCAGGAGGAACATTCCATCACTGCAATAACAAGAATGTAGCACTTCAACTACACGGTCCATTTTGAGAAAGTTACATTATGCTTACCACGCCATTTAAAGACTCGATAGCGTTGTTAACCTCATCAGCAGAACCATAAGATACAAAGCCAAAACCCCTTGACCGACCGCTCTCCCTGTCATAGACCACCTTGGCATCCAAAACCCTACCTTGCTCACTGAACAATGTCTCAAGTGCCAGATCATCAACACCCCATGAGAGGTTGCCCACGTAGACACGGTTAGAGGAATTTGACCCACCTCTACTACCCATTCTGGGTGGTGGGCTGTCCCTCCTAGCAGGAGGCGGTCCATAATTGACCCTCAAAGCCCTTCCGTCAGTTCCTGCCCAATGCCATAGCTTCTTGGTTAGATTCAATAAGACAGCTCAATCTTTTCATCAGGCCATTGAGGATAGTCAAGTAGGAGTAGGCATTCAATCGCATGATAAGTGTCAAACTTTCTCAAAGTAAGATTTAATCTCACTGCAACAAAAAACAATGACTACTAGAAGCAGCTAATAAGTCTAAAACACCACACCACGTATAATTGTGACTCGAAGAAACCACCTATCGTAACATAAATTGGAGCAAGAGTAATGGAAACTATATCTGGTCTCAGCAAGTGAAACGATTCCCCGCAAATATGCCTAGACAGATCCTTGGGGCCATTTGAAGACACTATGGAGCAAGAGTCATGGAAACTATATCTTCTCTCAGCAAATGAAACGATTCCCCGTAAATATTCCCAGAAAGATCCTTTCAGCCACTTTGATTAAACAGCAAAACATAAAGAACAACGAATGAGACTCGGTCTCAAATACCCACATAGCCATTAAATTGCTGAGCAGCAGCTTCAACTTCCTCCACCGAGGACATGGTCACGAACCCAAAACCCCTACTCCTCCCGGTTTCTTTATCATAAATCACCTGCCAGAGAAGAGGGGAAAAAAAGGGGTTTTCACATTCTATATAACATGTTTCAACTCCGAACTTCACTTGGTCGAAGCACATATGGCCGAGAAAATGCAATTCCTAGAAACGAAGTGCGAAAAACTCATCATTCGTCTCCAAATCCCGAGCAGACCAATTACCTCGACCATCTCCACGTTCCCAGCGCTCTCGAACAAGCCGGCGAGCTGCGAGCTGTCGACGCTGAACGGGAGATTGCCCACGAAGAGCTTGAGGTCGGGGGAGAAAGCGCGCGCCCCACCGTCGCCAAGGAAACCCCCTTCTCCTTCCTCCTCCTGGTCGATGTCGGAAGACACGGCGACGCGGCGGAGGAAGCGGGAGGCCGGGAGGCCCTGGGAGTGGGAGCTACGTCGAAGCACGGCGACGGAAGGGAGGCGGAGAGTGACTTGAGGCTGAGGCTGAGGCGGAGACTGAGTGCGAGGGGAGAGAGCGAAGTGGGCTTGAGAGGGAAGGAGCCGACGGCCTTGGGAGCGAAGGAAGGGAGGCTAAGGGACGAGGCAGCAGTAGAGAGAGTGGACATGGCTGCGTCACTGGCTGAGCTCCCTCTCTCTCTCTCTCTCTCTCTCACTAGAAGGGATAAGGTTTTAGGCGAGGGAGGGAGGCAACGAGAGAGAGGAACACGGCGAGCGCTTCGTTTATAAAGCGAAGAGGAAGAGAGGATAAGATATGCGCAGATGCAAGAGGTTCGGGCTTCACGATCCGGGCCGGGCCGGGCCCCGTCCGAAAAATATCTAGCC
The DNA here is from genome assembly GCA_019149425.1 of Psidium friedrichsthalianum. Lineage (NCBI taxonomy): Eukaryota > Viridiplantae > Streptophyta > Magnoliopsida > Myrtales > Myrtaceae > Psidium > Psidium friedrichsthalianum. Next base: position 25,723 of record JAGVVM010006619.1, read on the forward strand.
CGGACTCAATGAGATCGGGTCGGGAATATTTCAGCCCGACAAGGAAGTTCCTGGACTGACCATGGGGAATGTACCGCCCGGCAAAACCCAACTGCCGAACCCTTGGGAAACTTTTTCACCCCCGGAGACATGCTGAGTCGACATCGAGGTGCTAAACGACTCCATCCCACCTAACCCTAATGCACTCACTTCCAGTTGCGGAGGCGTCTTCCACTGTTTCCGACCCTTGCTCGAGAGAGACAGGGAGCAGCTTTCTTGAGTTGAGAGACTAATAAGTAAGAATAGGAATGGTTTTGTCTACTTTTTATTATTATTATTATTTTAAGTGATGTCTAAGAATCATTGAACTTAGAATAGCGAAACCAATTCCAACCGACTTTTAAGCAAAGGAAGCCCTCATTGGAGCTGGAGGAAGAAGTGCCGCGAGAATGGTTATCTTCACTCTTGGAGGAGCTGAGGTTTGACTACTAGAAGACGAGGCTAATGATTGATTAGAGAATTTTGGTTTTCTTAATAAGAAAGCCGAAAATGAGAAGACGAAAGAGGGGGTGCCACCACAGGGCAACACATAGCAGGAGTGGTGAGTATGCTCTTGCTTGGCACCTGCTTCTGCTAAGTCGGATTAGAAATGCAGTGCCATCCAATGATTTAGCTGTGGATTGGTCCGGATTGATTCGATATGGACAAGATTTTTCGAGGGGCAAAAACAGAACCATGATCGAACAAAAAATTTATTTTCCTCCAAAAAAAAACCCAATCGAATATCGTCGCGAAATCAGCGGCTTCGACTTCCTTCAAGTCACCTCCCATCGGATCTCGACGTGTATGACACCGTTCCTCGAATTGATCAAATGGAACTTCTCATTTATGTGTCCATTGAACACGACGTCGCTAAGATTTATGTTGACGAAACCCAATGATTCCTGCACCAAAATCATACATAAGTATATTTGTAATTTTATGAATTTCAATCGACATAATTCGATAATTCGAAAAACTACTGAAAAAGTCTTCACCTATTACATATGCTATATTCAGTCATACCGTTCGACAATTCTAATTTTAGTCCTTCTGACCTATTTTGCTCGGAAAACACTGACGTTTGAGCTAGGCCACATCAGCGTTTTCTGATCAAAATAAGCTGGAAAACTATATTGGCAATTTGTCAAAAATATTTGAGACTAAATTAACACAATTAAAAGATTTATGATTGAATTGGCGCATATGTAATTTAGGACTTTTTTGGTAATTTTTCCATCAATAATCTATCACCCCCTTATAAGTTTTATCCAGACCAGACCGACCTTGGAACGAAAACCAAACTTGGTCCTTTTGCTCATGACCTGGATACGAATCTCCTCCTTAAGAGGAGCTTCCTCTAGCACGAACTGGAACTCTCATTCCAACATGGATCTCTGGTTCTCTTCACCAACTGTACAGACAAAGACATCATATCGCCGTTCAGCTCTCTAGGACATGAACTACGATTCGACACGACAAGCACTAGCAATACAAAGAGGGTTAACGAAATGGTTTCGGAAACTGGAAGTGAATAGCGGGTCGTAGTCGAGCACTCAACAAGAGTTTATCATCGTCACATCATATATTTTTGTCCCCGATTTTGTGAACCCATCTCGCGTGTCTACTGTCTAGGACAATGCTACTCTATGACATGCCGACTTGGAATTGAACAAAAAGCCAGGGAGTAGTAGTTTCACCTTGGTTTCTTTTCTTCTCCTCTGAACAGAACCACTGCATAAGGGTTTGTGGGATGCTTGCCCTCCACGTCTTCTGCACCTTTTACCGTGACCATAGCAGACCGCTTGACAATTATGTGAGGCGTCCTCATTTCTCTGGCTATCATGTGGTCCAGCGGTCCGCTAAATACTTCACTCTCACTTCTCTGGCTCTCATGTCGTTCCAGCGTTCCGCTAAATCTGTGGCTGTCTTTCCTCAGAGATGGTATGATAGCTCGACATGAGTTGCCCTCTCAGTTCTTGTTTATGAGGGTCATGAGATTCTGGTTCTTGACCAGGTTAAGGGCGAACTCTGGGCTCATGAGGCGAGATCGACGTCAGATGGAACCACTGCATCCCCAGCTTGTCGTGCGTCCCAAACTGATGAAGGCGGCAATCAGTACAATGAAAGACACATTGCAGCTATACAACAATGAATCACCAAAAGTGCTGCTGAAGGAACAATTAATGGCCACACTAGGCCTAAATCCGCGAAATGATCGATATATCGTCTCTGTCGGCACTATGATCATCACTTTGTATTCTATGGCTAGAAAAGGCATGCGTGTCATTTACAAATAAGTTGATAACGTGTGTATCGTGCAAAGCTAGAGGAATGCCATAAATCTGTACCTTTTCCAGTCATAGACATGTAATTCAAGTACTTGGGATGAAGGTCTTTCACGGTGAGGTTGAAACTTCATTCCACTCTGGATCAGATTGTTCATCTTCACAGTAGTTCTTTAGCGGGAAGTTTCTCCACGATCAGGCTGAGTTGAACATAAGATCTGAGGTTCCTAAAAGATCCATCTTCAGGAGCGTGAGCTCGTATGACCTTCACATGGAGTATGCCCACGGGGGTTTTGTTGTCACCCCACTGCTTGCGGACATTATGCGGATATATACACGCATATCAATCGGTGCTTATGCAAATCAAAGGAGAAACATTCCCATTCATGGTGTTGCAATCTTAGAAATTGCTTCCAGTAAGGGCAATTGAAGATATTAAGACAGTCCGAGCGAAAGCTCTTGAAGCCAGGATCACAGCTGATAAATTAACATGGAAGAAACAGTCAACCTACCTTCATCAAGCCTAATAAGCCCAGCAATCTATTACCACGACAATGAACCATCAAGAACTGGTAACCCAGTGTTTGAGGCCAAACATACAGATTAGAATTTGCGCTTCTATCATTCCTAATCATCTTCAATAAAAAAAACACAATAACATCTCAAATAATCTCCTAAAATCCTAACTGAACAAACATCTTCATATCCCAGATCCACAACCACAAATGAACATTTTTTGTCTACACAAA